>OX328129.1:39952694-39988811 GCA_946811695.1 Gonocerus acuteangulatus
GGGATTAGGATAGGAAAAAAACATAGAGTCCGTGAAGGACATAAAATCGGCGTTTTTTTTCCTTTTTTTTTCATTGACAAGCTTCTTCAGCATTAAATGCCAGAAGATGGAGGATGACCATCATATATAATATTCTATTTTTCTTTTATTTTTTCTACATAATATTCTATTTTTTTATTATTTTAATTCCTTACTATTTTCCTAGATGTCCTAGATCGATAAAACCATTATATTATTGAAATTCCACCTCAAAATCTGAATAAAAAAATGTTATTTTTGGGACTTAAATAAGCGACAGTATCCGCCAATAGGGGTAAATTACTTACTGCCTCAGCATCTTGACTTCATTTGATACTAACAGAACAAACACATAAAAAAAGGAATCATTTAAAAAAACAACTTTAACTTGAACAAAACCTATGCTTTTGAAACTTCAAGTAGTTTTCTCGAACTGGGATAGTAGTACATACTTTTAAATTTTCGACTCAGTGTTTTATTTAATGATGTTAGTTAATCTTTTAGATGATATCATTTTATGTTTTGGCTTTTCTTGCTATGGTTTGGTATTTTACTATAGCACAAGAGGGAAAATAACACAGCTGTTGATATCTCTTCTACTTTCGTTACATTGATTTTATATTATATTATTTTCATCAGAAATCAAAAATCAGTCCCGTAACAGCCCACGAGGGCCCTAAGGGACAGATAATATAGAGGTATCTGATTCATGTCCATAAGGCACACTAGGGAGATAGTGTGGTCAGTACTATGCTCCGGCCGCCTGATTTACTCCTTGGCTGCCGCGTCTGCTAGAGTCATTAGTACCAAGGTACGCATTATTAAATTAATTATAGGCTTGGTTGTCCTAGAGACGGTCAGGGAGGCTGAATTTAACCCATGAACAAATACACTAGAAGAAAAAATCTTTAGTGCTTCCTCGGGATTTGAACTCAGGCCTCCGGCTTATTAGTCCAGTGCTCTACCACTGAGCTAACCTCGCCCCCATGTTATTTTCATACTTTTATATTTTACTATGATTTTAAGTTACTGATAACTACCAAAAATTTAAATTTATTATGTGAGATTCTTGTTTAAATTGAGCGAATTACCTTTGTTGCGGAGCTCAAGAAACAAATAAATAAATAATCGAAACTTTCTATGTCTCGAGAGACATGTTCTTTTTAATACTTTTGCTTCATAAAAAAAAAAACCTTTTCATGTATGCAGCTCTTATAAATTTGAAACATGTTCGCGGAAAAAAAAGTTCGCCAAGCAGGATCTAACTAAGCACCTTTCTCAGAAGGTAGGGAGTGCACCTAGCGCTCCTGATTAATTTAAAAATACACTACTTAATAAACACTCTGAAACTTTTCATTTTTGTTAATTCGTCATAATGAATAATAAAAATGTACACAGCAACCATAAAAACGCAGAATACAGGATAAAGCTGTCCTGAAGCACACAACGCTTTTGGTGGTGTCCATGACGACCAACTCACTCCGAAATCTCAAAAATAACTCTGACAATTAATGAGCTAAATAATATAATTTATATATATATATATATATATATATATATATATATATATATATATATATATATATCATTATAATCTGAACAATTCTAGAATATCTTAATATTTTTAGCAACAGACTAATCTCCCTCCTATAGATGACCCTTTCCATCAATACTTCCCCCACCACAAGCCGAAAGGCTTTAGAGTGGGGGATGTGGGAGGTGGTGGGGATGGGGTGGGGGAGTGGTAACACGTTGCCGGAGAAAATAGCCCCTGTATATAGGCCCAATCAATCTCAATTTCGACAAGACGTGATTCCAGTGTACAGTCATTGGGCAAATACCTTCAAACAACTTCCTACAAAATTGCTACCATTACCTTTATTTTCTCAACACGAAAATAACAGCCGTCCTGACTGTGCCGTCCGTGGCTGTGACACGGCAAATCACGTATACACAGTCGAATGCATAATTTTATTCTGTTAGGATTCCTGATTCGAAAAGAAGATGGAAGAACAATTTTTCAGCAAATATAATGCTATCAAAATTAAAATTGTATTCCATCTGTTTATATTAACTGTAAGAGTGATAATACAAGCAAACCTTGTGGTAAAAAAAAATTGAGTATATGAAAAAATATTAAATGTAATATACCTTATTAAATATGAAAGGTAATCTGTAAACTAAATGCTAAATCTAATAAAAAAAGTAATAAGAGAAAATTGGCCAAAAATTTGGCTATAAGTTTATAAATGAGGAGAAATAAAATCCTCGATAGAATAATGGGATTTATTATCGAGGGCTAGCAGGAGTGAGGAAGTAGTCATAGCCCGAATGAGAATGGGACACACAAAAGTTTCGCATGGATTCTGATGTAAGAAAACGCACCAGGATATCCAAGATGGCATTTCGTCATTAAAATACTTTTTAGTTTAATTCCATTACTACAGGATGTGAGAAGGCGCATTGAAAATCCCAGCAAATATCAGCATTGCGTTTGGTATTGACGGCTAAATAAGTTTTATAACATTTTATGAACTAAAGCGGCTACACACCTCTGACATATCACACAAGTATATATATATATATATATATATATATATATATATATATATATATATATATTCCACTTGTTCTTTTTTCTTTATTTGGCAGAGGGTCGATGAAGCAGAAAACCATTTGTTTTTGTTCAACTATTTTATTTCATCTATTTTGCCCGACATGTTTCGTGCCTTAATTCGCACCTCTTCAGGGGCTTTCCTTATCAGGAAGTCCTCTCGTCATGTGTACTGGCTTGAGTCAGGCGCCTGACTATATATATATATATATATATATATATATATATATATATATATATATATACATACATACATACATACATAAAATAAGTAATTCATTTAAGTCACTCAGTTCCAAAGGGACTAATGTCCACTTTGCAAAATTTGGGTAAATCAAGAAAAACGTTTTAAACTTAGAATTTTCGAAACATCTGCATAGATTTTTTTTTATATTATTAAAACAAAGACAACGGACCTGCTTTTAAGACTTTTTTTCTAGTTATATTATATATTATAAGTTATTAGCAAAAGTATTTTTATTTATTTATTTTACGAGCTTCGCAACAACGGCGACTTGCTCTTTTTTTTTTTTAAGATTCAGTAAAAAATACAAATTTATATGTTCACAATTATCAGTAACTTATAGTACTAAATACAACAAAAGTTTGAAAAGAGCATACGACAAAAGTTAGGAGGTTTGTGTTAAGAATTATGTGCTAAACATTATTTAGAGCCTTGCTATTTGAAATATAGTTAATATATTTACATAACTTATCACTGAAACTAACTACAAATTTTTATTAGGTCATGATGGGTGCTACATGTTGTGGTTTTCCATTAATGACCAAGTAAAATTGAGTAATAATTACATAATAGAAAATAAAAATAATAATAATAATAATAATTACACAATAGAACAAAAAAAAATTCTTTTGTTTTTTCAGATTCTGTGATACATGTTTATGTGTTTTAAATATTGGAGTATAGAGTGTATGCATGGACGACCCTCTGTAAAAATTTCTTGTAGGTCGTGTGGGATGTTAAGTTTGTCTTGTCTCTTACATTCAGTGAGTATATATTTAATGGTCAATGTTATGTTACAAACTCGGCATATCGGTTTGTCTTTTTTCTCCATGAGGTAATTATGTGTGAGCAACGAGTGTCCAATGCGAAGTCTGGTCAGTACTACTTGGTCTCTTCTTGTTAAGGTGTATTGTTCTTTACTCCATGCTTTTACTGTGTCCTTAATTTGTGATAATTTGTTGATTGTTTGTAGCCAGTGATGCAACCAGTCGTTTAATGTATGTGTGCGTAGTGTGTGAACTAAATCATCTAACGTAATGCTTTCAATATCTACGATCTGTTTATTAGTTGCGTCTTTTGCATGTTTGTCTACTGATGTTCTTAGTCCGATATCCTCGTGTCCGGGTAGCCATAATAGTGTAAGTGTGTGATTCATGAGTCTGTGTAATTGTTCGTATATCTGTTTAATTATTGGGTGGTTAGTATAAATATTATCGAGGGAGCGTAAAGAACTGAGTGAGTCTGTACATAGGAGGATGTTTGTGTTTTCAGTGTTATGTAGTTTTGCAAAAGTAAGTTGGACAACAATCACTTGGAAGAGACATATGGACATGAACCCTTTTAGAACAGCAGGGCATGGATTCCATATACATTCCATATTTATCAGATTTATTTAATAGCCTTTATTAAAAATAATGAATTAGAGATAGCCTGGCTACTTTCTGAACACAAGTAAAGAAAACAAGAAACAGCTGACAACAAAATACAGCTGGAACCAGTGATGTACCAGGGCTTACAACTAAACAACTATTAGTTTTGAGCAGTACCCAACAGACAACCAGCAGCTTGGAACAGTACGCATTGGACAACCTCTACTTTGAAACAGAGTGAACATTTTACACTGGCTTTTGAATAGGACTAGGTTTTGTTTGGAAAATAATAAGCATACCTTCAGATAGGCCTTTAAATTCTGAATCCAGGGATGTATAACTCTCATTTTCGTTTTTTTTTGTTTGTTTGTTTTTTTGGGGTGGCGGGGGGACAATAGTCACTTTGGAACTTAATGGCTTACCTATTTTATCGTGAATGTTTTTTGTTTTTTTTTTTGTGATATGAGATATTCATGTTTAGTATGACCAATTCGTTTTCGAGTCGGCACGAACATTACCTAAAGACTGGAAAGTTTTGAATACCCCTGAGCATATTTCCTTTCACGTTAGGTTACGCTGCACCATGGAGTGTTGCTTTTTAAGCTAACGAGCACAAATAATAAGATTATTCAAGTCTTAAATTCATTTTATCTGATTTACTCCAAGTCAGGTCCGTGGAACTTTCCATTTTAATGGACGCTGCTTACGTAATGAGCATAATTTCTCCGGAAGGAATTCCGTTGACGATATTAAACCCTGGAGTATTTGTAATTACTGACCACGCCCTCTTTCTGCCTGGAACAAACAAGATGGAATGGTGTCACATTCCTGGAAAGTCATTAGATATTTAAGTTCTGGCGAAGACTTGTTTATGTCGTGGATCTTGCTCTGGAGATTCCGGGAACCAAGCGTGGAGAGTGTTAATTAATTCCATTCGTATGAAGTATTTAATAAAACTTCCCAGTTCATCGAGAGTAAATTAAGAAAATATCTAGAATGAGAAGAATATTTCCAGAATATAGTAGAGAATAATAAGAAATTCAATAAAGGAATAACAATTCCTTTCTCAAAAGCAAATTTAAAATGTCTAAATTATTATTATTACATGGAGGACGCTGCACTTTTTGGTCTTCTATTAATGACCAAGTAAAATTGAATAATAATTATTGTTAATTATAATTAATTAATTGATATTACTTAAAAAAAATTAAAAATAAAAGGTCATTAATTGAAAACAGATTATTATTATACCATTGAAATAATAGTTCTGAAAGCTTCCGATCATCAAAATTAACGCTACTTCATAATTTTGTGCAGTTTATTGTAGCACTGTTCCCGTCATACTAAATGTTATTCATTAATTGATAAGTAATAAAAGTATTTCTTGACTCTGTGGCACTCCGGACCAGTCTCAAGAGACAGATAACCTAGAGATTATCCGTTATTTATAGGTTACCAGTAACAGGAGATAAACCAATACAGGTTAAGAGTCGCTTTCAATAATAAATGTACGTTAAAATTTTAAAATTTATGTTTACAAGATCTCATTTGGAAGCCCATTATATTATATGGAAGTGATCTGACTGGTGAATGAGAAGGCTGTGCAAGGGTCCGGGATATTATTACCTCGCCTATCACCAGGTATAGCGTAAACTCTATGAGGGACAATATCACAGTTTATTTCTAAAAAATCAAGATCTGCCATCACAACCGCAAATAAAACTAATACTATGAAATAGAGCCAGTACGGTAACTGCTGACATGTTATCGTCCTAGCAACTTACGCTGTCTAACCGTGCCTGCTCTAACCAACTAAAACTTCAAACTCCTCTAAAAATAATTAATAACTTGAATATCAAAACAACCTTTCTTAGCGGGTCTAAGTTCTAGAGAGAGTGTCCAGGCAAAATTTCAAATTTTTCTGTCGAGTGGGTTATGTCGGGCGATGATAGGTCAGTGAGTCAGTGAGTGAGTGGTATTTGACAAATATACAGGGGTTCCCGCATTATCATTTTGAAGCTTATTAAATAATGCAACTTTTGCGGCGGAGGCAAACCTCTAAGTCTAAATCTAGCCGGTTAAGAAAATATTGAATAATTTAATAAAAAATAATTATTAAATATCTTATTTTCGTGGTAGGCGGAAGGTCAAATAATAAAAACTTCACCATACAGTATCACCAACTTTATTCCGTCCCTACATGTTTCACACCTTTTTTGGTGCCTCTTCAGGGGAAATGTTACATATATAAAACTTCCAGACTCAATCTGAGGAGGATAACCTTCCAGCAGTACGGCCACGTCTAGACTGATCATGGTCTGAAAGAACATGGCCATAATCGATTTGTCATACATTTAAAATTAATTTCCAGAAGAAATATAGTCATAAAAATTAAAACCATCTTCCCACCCTCTAATGAAAACAAATTTTTACTTTTTGTCAAATAAATTAATAAAAATCGTATTCAAATGTAATATTTCAGCAAGGCAATTCGAACGGATGAGGACAAAGATACAGTGAGGGAAAGCGCAACGTCATATAATAAACATATTTATGAACAATTACGCAATAAAAGATGTAGTATTTTAAAAGATCAGAATGCAGAACCATGCCGTTATTTTGGCTTCAATTTTAATCCATTAATTTCTAACAAAATAAGACATAAACATGTAAGGATATAGGCAGGATAATATGGAAATATGGTAATAGAGTAAAAAATAGTTTTAGTCATATTAAAGATAAATTAAAATTAAGGGAAACTAAATACAATATCTACAAAATTGACTGCAATAGCTGTGATAAATCATATATAGGGGAATCGGAACAGTTACTTCGAAAACGAATTAAACAACATGCGCAAAGTATGGATAAAGGAGAGAATAAGACAGCGTTGGCTTATCATGCTATAAAATATAAACATAGTTTTGATTTTGAAAATATTAGCACTTTAGGTAAAGAAAGAAATAGAATGAAAAGAAGAATTAAGGAAAATATCCATATTATAAAAAATAGAAAGAAAGTGGTAAATAAAAAAACTGAAATATTACATTTGAATACGATTTTTATTAATTTATTTGACAAAAAGTAAAAATTTCTTTTAATTATCTAATTAAAGAAGAAATATAGTCTTAAAAATTAAAACCATCTTCCCACCCTTTAGAGGGTGGGAAGAGGGTTTTAATTTTTAAGACTATATTTCTTCTAGAAATTAATTTTAAATGTATGACAAATCGATTATGGATAAATGTTTAACAAATCGTTAAAATTTAAATAAATCGATTATGGATCAGCTGATTATATTTCGCCATGTTGGATTCTTTCAGACCATGATCAGTCTAGACGTGGCCATACTGGTGGAATGTTATCCTCCTCAGATTGAGGCTGTAAGTTTTATATATGTAACGTTTCCCCTAAGGAGGCACCAAAAAAGGTGTGAAACGTGTAGGGAGGGAATAAAGTTGGTGATACTGTATGGTGAAGTTTTTATTATTTGACCTTCCGCCTACCACGAAAATGAGAAGATTGAGAAAAGGGTCAGTTGAAGAATAATAATTATTAAACATTGTCACCTATTTGGCTTTTAATGTAGCTCTTAATTTACATGGTAATATTTCAATAACTAGTGTACCTAAATGGAAATGTAATGTAGATTCGAAAAATGTGGTCTTTATTTACGCTACATTGATCACAAACTCCGTAAACTCAGTAGTACTTTAAAAAAGCCAGTAGTTTTTTAAAAAGACAAAAGTTTCCTTAGCTCCTCAACATTTTCAGATAGAACACTCTTTTTTTGCACCACTGAACTACAAATGATATGCAGAATAAACCCCTAAAGTTATGACATCTCAATGCGGGACACCCTGCATAGTAGATGAAGGGACTACCCTCTGTCAGTAGTTCCTGTAAGTTGCATGGTAATTTTAGTTGTTCTCGTATTTTTCATTCCGTTAGTGAGGTGTTTCGCTGTCATTGAAAGATGTTTAGAAATAACAATGATTCGATGTAAATCGCAATCACAGAGCGATTTCCTTCTATTCCTGTCTATTCTGTTTTCGTTTAGGTAGTGTCTTTCTAGGTTGTCGAAAATAGCTTGGTTTCCTAAAGGTCTCAGGCCACCTATCAGCCAGGTGTCCAGCCCAAGCCAAATATATGGGAGACCTTCGTTTCTGATTCAAACCTTTCCCCAACCACTCCAACCCAGACCTACCTCTCTTCTGGATTCTTCTCATTTACATAACCTATATATATATACACCATTTCTCATTCTCATCCTCTACTTGCTTTCGGCTTACATCACTCTTCTTTCCTTATTTCTTTTTCCTCTGCGTTACTCGGCCATGTATTTCTTTAACATCACTTCTTTCACTCTGGGCTTTCCTATAACCCTATAACTTTTAGAGTTGTTCTTCTACCATCACATTTTATGATCTACAGCGGCTACAGACCTCTGACATATCTTACACTTTTTTTTTTTTAAACCTTTATTGATAATTACAACAATATGTAAACATATTTCCAGTAATTTTGCTGGTTTTGGAGAATTAACAGTGTAAGGCATGATGTGGGAATATGTACAATTACAAAACCCACAATAAATTTTGAGCATTGCAGATGGCATGTTAAAACAAATTGTCTCTAGGCCACCGCCACTTCAGCCTTCTATGAGGATTTTGTGGATTATGGAAGGAGGATAGAGAGTTTATCAACGGATTTGGATGGCCGGGGAGATTGGAATGGAACTTCTGATAGACTGATTTGGCCAGGGATTGGATAAAGGGGATATTGAAGTCATTATGGAGGATTAGGTTCGAGACATAGTAAGGAGCATTGGATATTTTTCGAAGGATTTTGGATTGCATTGTTTGTATTCTGTAGGAATTGGAAGGTTTAATGGAACCCCATAGTTCTAGTCCATAAGTCCATATTGGTCGGAGTATGATATTGTATATAAGTCGTTTGTTAGTCAATGAAAGTTTCGAGCGTTTGTCCAGTAAGCGTGATAAAAGTCTAAAGCGTCTGTTTAGTTCCTGTATTTTCTGTGTTATGCGTGGCTTCCAAGTTAAACGTTTGTCTAGTATCAGTCCTAAGTACCTTACTTGCGATTTTTGTGGAATTTGAATGTTTTGGAGGGTTATTGGTGGGCAGCTTGACTTACGAAGTGTGAATGTTGCATGGCTAGAATTTTCTGCATTTACTTTAATTTTCCATTTAGTTAGCCATGGTTGAAGTAGGTACAGGTGTTCTTGAAGGGTATTGGAAGCAAGAATTGGGTTTTGGTTAACAGTGAGAATAGCGGTGTCGTCAGCAAACATGTGGATGGAAGTTTGGGGATGGGAAGGGATGTCAGCTGTATAAGCCAGGAACAAAACGGGACTGAGAATTCCACCTTGTGGGACACCAGCACGTTGGGGGAAAATTGGAGATAATTGGAGATAATAGGATATCTGGAAAAACGGTCAGAGAGATAGGATTTTATTAGTAGGTAATATGTTGAAGGTAGGGTTTCTTTGAGTTTGAACAGCAAGCCCTGGTGCCACATTCGATCGAAAGCCTGAGCTACGTCAAGGAAAACGCCAGAGCAATACTGCTTATTCTCGAAGGATGAGGATCTGCTATCGCAGATACGGTGGCATTGGTGATTAGTGGAGTGGGAATGGCGAAAACCAAACTGGGATGACAGGATAATGGGGTCCAGGAGTGGATAAAGGCGTTTGAGAAGGAGTTTTTCAAGGATTTTACCCACTATTGGAAGGAGTGATATAGGACGATAGGACCAAGGTTGATGAATAGGCTTACCAGGCTTTGGGATCATCCGTATAACTGAAAATTTCCAAAGGATGGGGAAATACATGACCTTTGACATCAATTTTTAGCAATAAATGCCTATCGGATAGAAGTTAACAACGATATGAATATTTATTTTTATTTATTTATTATTTTGACTTTTCTCCATCCTCTAGGCTTTTATTGCCGAAGAAGGCTGTCAAAGAGCATGCCGAAATGTTTAAAATATTGTTTTTACTGAAAATCTTACGTTTTATCTTAACCGAATCCCAATCATTCCACGCACACACACCCATATGTATATATATATATATATATATATATATATATATATATATATATATAAGTATATATACACACACACACACAGATATAGACATATGAATGAATGAATGAATACATTTTTTTTTTTTTTTTTTTTTTTTTCAAAAGAAAATTTATTACTCCTAGTGGGGTCTCCCGTGGTCTAATGGCTAGCGGCTTGGATTCATAAGCGGGAGATGTTTTTTTTTTTTTTTTTTTTTTTTTTTTTTTTTTTTTTTTTTTTTTTTTTACGGCGCATCTACATCTAGGTCATTAGCGCCGACATCCAGGGTGTAGCGAGGAATTTTACCAGCGAGCCGTGGGATGATAAAATTCCTGCCGGAGTTTGGGAATCGAACCCACCATCTCCCGCTTATGAATCCAAGGCGCTAGCCATTAGACCACGGGAGACCCCAGGGGGGAGATGGTGGGTTCGATTCCGAACCTCCGGCAGGAATTTTATCATCCCACGGCTCGCTGGTAAAATTCCTCGCTGCACCCTGGATGTCGGCGCTAATGACCTAGATGTAGATGCGCCGAAAAAAAAAAATTACTCCTAGTGTAAATCGTCGTACCAACGGTTTCCTCCAATGTAATCTAATGATCTGTCGCATTTAGATTAACTTACTACACAATATAGGGATATAAATTGTAAATTCTGTAGCAGATAAATTATTTTGTTAAAGTATTTTCTGTAATTCATTTAAAAAAAAAATCATTGGACTCAACTCGTGTACATAACTTCCTTGTACTTAACTCCAGAGTTACAAAATTAACATGTAAAACTTATACAAAAACTAAACACACATATAGAAATTCCTATAAATAGACACTCCTAACGAGATCCAATAATAGTAACCACCAGCGTCTCTCTAACGATGAACATAAAAAAAAGTGTCATTCAGAAAGGCAGGTTAACTGAACCGGCGGGTCTTGTCTAGGGTTTTTTTTTTTTTTTTTTTTTTTTTTTTTTTTTTTTTTTTTTTTTTTTTTTTTTGTCTTCCTGAGGGTCAAATGAGTTAAATACATCACGTCAATTACAGAGGTCGGATGTAGACTAGTTAATGGAGGTTGCTTGATTCATTAGAGAATTCTAGCGTGGGCGGACAAAACCCAAGACCAAAGACTAACTTTAAAACTATTATCTCGTTGAATTTTGTGTCCTTTTTGTCTTCCTTGTATTTTTGTTTTATTCCTTGAAAGTCTTAAATATATGTATAATCTATATTCTTCGTTTAACATACGACTTATCTGTTTTGTTAATTAAGTTTGTCAAGGTCTTGTCTAATATTGGAATAAAAAATCATTCTTAATGAATGGAACTTAAAAATCTTGGGATATCTTGGGAAAATCCAACGCGCAGGAGCTGCACAACTAAGCACATTTATGCCGCAAACCCCAGGATGTTTCTTATAAACAACATGTATAGTTCTGATCTTTTCTAGTCAAAATGTTCAAATCTTCCCCTTAAATGAATAAATATTTCTAATGTACCGCTGAATCACTCGTTATTTTTTTTTTATTTGGCATTAATAATAAGCTGAACACTTACTTAAATTTCTAAATTTTCTTTATAGGCGGAAGGTCAAAAATTAAAAAAAAAAAAAAAAATCATTAAATAGTTAGAATTATTTTATTTCTTTCGGACATGATTCGCGCCCTTTTGGTGCCTCTTGAGGCCAACATGTTAGCACTATAAAAGCTAACAGGCACAACTTGAAGAGAACCTTCCACTAGACGGACTACGTCCGGACTCATCAGTCACTAGAAGGGTGCGAAACATTTAGGGAGGAAATATAGTTATTGAAACTAGAAAGTTTTATATTTTTTGACCATTCATCTATAACGAAAATTACTATATTTAATTTTTTAAGAAAAACTAAACTTTTAACTAACCGATTTAGCATATTTTTACAATACATTTTCCTCATTAGTTGGAGATTATATTTTATATACCTATATATTTCTTTATTGATTATTACATCCTGTATATAAATACATCTGGTAATATGATGAATGATACAATCTGAAGGTTCTGTGCTCAAGGCCTTCCAACTTCATCGTCTATTAACGTCAGAAAGACGCTCAGATGACGTTGAGGTACCTACACAAGCTCCCTTCTGCTCCGACCAGTGGCTGGAGTCGAAGAGAAATCCTATTTCTAAGTATAAGCAATGACATTTTTATTCGTAAGAGTGTCTATGATTTTTTTTTCAGTCCTCCAGAAACATAACCAACAAATTTAAGAGCGTTCAGAAAACTGCTTGACTAGTTTCTTGCAATGGACCCATCAATACTATTTAGGTTTCATGCTTGAACCGCTCTGTCTTAGAGGTAAAGCCGGTCGATAAGATAGGAATTCGACGAGAAACCATTTACATGGAGCCTTTAAGTCTCATCGTGTTCGTTTGATCGCGTTTCCAGCCTAATTTAAACAAACAATATAGTTTTTTAAATCACAATCACGCGTACAAAAGTGATCTTTAGTACAACTTCCGTATCCCAGGCGTAACCAATCCTTTGCATTAAACCAAGAGATTATGTCAAGTCATATGATAGGAGAGTTATGAAGCAGTATACATTACAGTATACATAAGTAAACTAGCATTATACATTTTTTTTTAAACCAAAAATGATAGCAGATTTAAAATCAGCACCCCAAGAAACCCCAATGAGATAAATATTATCGAAAACAAAAAGTAATTCTTTTTTCCTCTCCGGAAGGGTAACTCGTGGTATATTTATCTCATTGCAGTTTCTTGGGGTGCTGATTTTAAATCTGCTATCATTTTTGGTTCAATTTATTTGACAAAATATAAAAGATTGTTCAACGATTGTATTTGTTCATTAATCTACTCTCTAAAACAAATGAATAATCGTGTAAATATCATTTTCTAAAATTGATATATAAAATAAAACATTTTCACCCTATTTTAATTTATTTCTCAGCTTCTAAGGCTTATTGGACGAAACGCTCAACCATGTGTCGACTATTTTTCGATGTAGAATCACCGGGAAAAAAAATGGACCAAATCGGTGACCCCACCACTTTATACTCTCCTCGTTAGAATATTTGAGGTGTACTTTGGAAGGGTGCGTTCACCCCTTAGACGTGAGATTGGGCGGATATAAAAAAATACATATCGATTATTTTCACGTGTTTAATAAATACAAAAAGTGTAAAAAAATCGGCTCCGGACACTTGGGAATGTTTCCTTGTAAGACATTCCTACAAATGTATGACTCGTTTGTACAATGTACAGCTTCGCTGTGTATTAAGTCTTTGCACGTTATGGGGCTCAGTTTAGTGCCCTTTTTTATTGAGCTCAAATTTCGCGATGATATATACGTAATTATTTTTTATTTTATATAACTTCGGGAATACAGTCCAAATAATGGATTTTGGATATGCAAAAACACACTTAGGATTCGGCATACCAAAAATGTCGAAAAGATCCAAAATGAGTATTCATGAATTACGAGCGAATTACCTTTACTCCATAATATGCAAGAGGAACCCAGCTCCCACCACGATCCCTGACCCGGGCAACCGAGTGTGCTCGCCCGATAAAGGCCACCGAAAGACCCGGCCTGCGGTCTGCCAGTCCGGTAAATACGTCCGTCAATTAATCAGTGAGTGTTGGCAATTGATTAGAACAACCCCCCCCCCTGGCAGATCCTCTCCACGAGCTTCGCCATAATTGCTTCGTGTCTATCCGTCCCTGTACACAGAAACCCCCACCACCACAGCTATATTGTGCTATGTTTCCTCCTCCATTGGACTCCGATCATTTGGGCTTTGATCTTATTCCTACATTTGATCGCATTATAATTGTCCAAATTAATTTCTGAATGTCTTTTGTTCCATTATTCATAAGAATGCTAAGGAACTTATATTGGCGTTTCTTCGTGTACCATAACGAATGTAAGTCGCAGGAGATGTCGATCTTGAAATTCAAATATGTATGAACATTTAAACACAGGGGCGAGTTTAGCTCAAAGGTAGAACACTTCACTAATATGCTGGAGGACCTGAGTTCAAAACTCGAGCGTGGACCACCATCTAGTGTCGTAGTTCAAGGGTTGGATTTGGGATCCCGGGTCGTCACTAGGCTCACCCAGCCCTTAAAATTAAAATTTTTAATATGTACCTGACAACAGAAAATCGGGCAGCCGTAGTACTGACCACACTACCTTCCTAGTCTGCCGCATGGCCAAGAATCAAATGCTGCCAGAGTATCTGCCTCTCTGTGCTGAGTTACATAACTCCCTTCATATTCATATTAATCTCTAAACAATCCTTAATAACATTTTATGTAGGCCAACTTTCACTTGTGCGCATAATCTCAAGAAGATTTATAAATAGGCCTCCGCCCTGAAGACAATAGAAAAATTATTACTACATCCGAGGCGCGGCAATTTGCATGCATAGAATTAAATCTACTCTGCCACATATACGTCTAATTAAAAGTAATTTTATTTTTACTGCTACAATTAACCATACTGAAACCATAAATTAAATATTTGACTTCTGTAATTAAGTCCTAATGTATTAAAGTGTAAATTACATTTTAGCATTTAACGGGCCGAGGAGTTTATTTTACCAACATAAATAGTACCTCACTTTGTCTCTTCTTTACTTAATGCCGATGAATCACAGTCTATTTTATCTACAGAAATATTGAGTGACCTTTTATGATAAAAATCAGTTCTACTTCCTTTGTAATCTTTTTATTTATAATTGTTTGTGCTAAATGTAAATTATATTTTATTGTTCTTCTCAATAATTTCGGACAATTTAACATTTATAAATACCACAAAATATTTGGAAGGAGAATGAGTGATTTCTGTACAGGGTCTAGAATGTGTAAAGGTAAAATATATAACAACCGGCCAACAATTATGTTGCCACCTAAACCAGAGACAATCAGACAATTCTATAAATTGACAAACGGAATAAATAAAAAAGTTGGCAACCTCTTTAGCATAGGTTATCAAATAACTAACAATGCGTCAATATTTTTGTAAAAATTCTTGATTGTTTTTTTCTCGTCCACGACCATTATGGCCATAATACGACCGTATCATATTATGATATTTCATGAGTTCTGTGGGCCAATACACTTAAAATAAAGTCCGCCTCGCCATTCCAATTATCGTGTATATTTCCTTAAAGTTCTTATACCTAGTATCATTTGGAAAACTTGGAGAAATATTTTGGGAATTATTGAAACACCTGCTCCAATGATATCTTGAAGAAAAGTTAGATTTTAGACGCCACTAACTTAAATGAGAGTAAATAGCTCTTCGCCTTACCGCTCGGAAAGTTCTATGATGAACAAACAACAAATATTTTTTATTATACCTATCTTTTTTTTTAACTTTTTTTTTTTTTTTTTGCATTTATTTTGAACACATGTGTCATTGCCTTATTTGGCATAATTGTACCTACTCACAATTTATTTAACCTATCTTGTTTTACTGGCAAAATTAACATAACTAGTAAAATCAATTTAAAAAAATTACTATTGCCTGTATATTTTCTTACTGAGTAAATGGAATACAAAAAAAACTGTTCAATGTAACAAAACTACCACTTTCAAAGTTTTAACCACTTATTTCTCCGTTTGACATCATCACATCAAATTACTTTAGAACCTATTTTGTAGAGAATATAGTAAACTTTCGAAGCTTTCACTTATCATGATTTCTGAACTGTTTTCATGATATTTAAGGAAATATGCTAAAATTCCGAAACCTTTAATGTCTATTGATATTCTTTTTTTCTTAATACTTCCCAAGCTCCAAACGCAACAAAAATTTAAAAATCATATTTTAGAATCCCAAATCTCTGAAACAATTTTTAACTGAATCAATCACTTCTGAATTCCCAAATAGAAAATAATTTAGAAACAATAGTTGTATCAACGGATTCAATTTACAAATTAATATAACATATCACATTTTGTATGTGTTTTTATTATAAGTTAGTACCTGGTCTGCACTGTGTATAGCCCTATGTTTATGAGTGTTTCCTTCCTCACCCACAAGTTGGGACACGTCCCAAACTCCCAGCCGTGTAATCGTGTTCCAGTTGCAAGCCCTAAACTAAACTGGTCTATAGTTTATTCGTAAACCAACTAACGGAGACAGTTTCCTGCCAGCAAAGTTGGGACTCTGTTTATACCGAGTGAGTCTCTCTCCCTTTCTCTATTTAAGTTTGACCCCAGTTGAAGGTCCGGTGGGGAAGTTCGAACGGACTGCGTGTGTTTCACCGCGTAACGTTAGTGTTAACCTTTAATTAAGTTTAGTTGTAACTTAACTCCTCTTAATTACAGGAGGATGTGAAGTGCAAAGTTTCTTTCATGGTATAAATATTCCTTTTAATCACCAATAGTTGACAATTTTTGTGTACTTACATTTAGATAAATCAACAACCAACATTTCTGACAATAAAAAAATAAAATAAAAAAAAAATAAGTGTTTGTAATTTTTGGCTTCAATTATATGCAGAATTTAATTGTCGAGCTGTTGTACGAGAGTTCTTAATACTTAATTTTCACAACAATAACTGCAACTGAAAGACCTTTACCTGAACGAAATGGCATTAGGTGGCTTATGCTAATTAGCCTTAAATAAGACATTAAATGACTGGAATGATTAATGGACCAATGCTGAAAAAAAACTGCATCAAATTAAAAATACAAGAGCCTGATCCAAAGAAAACCCAACAAGACGAGAACAAGTAGTTTTCGTATCTAATGGAACGACGAGACAGACCTGTATACAAATGTTTTAAAGAGACGTCAACAGTAAAACACAATCATACTTATAGCAGAATTTTTTTATATGCGATTTTTATTGACATTTCTACAATTCATTGATATATTATTTCATGATTTATAAAAGCATTGGTATGTAATATCAAGATTTCTATAATGTATTAATATATTACAAAATTAATTGTATAACGTATTTAAATACACAATTTGTAAACAGTATTTTTATCCACGACTTGTAGTATATTAAATGCAAATAAAATAAAAATAAAAATCTTAATATTTAGACCCGATAGAGTCCGTGATGGCTATAGGATCACGACAAATACCACACTAAATCAATTACTAGCCTGGCCGGACGCAAAAGTAATTATTAAGAAAATGGTTTAAAATGTAATAAACGTGTTCATGGAAGGATTTTAGCCTTTCGCCCAAAAAAGCATGTTGCAGTGAACAGATTCTGCTAGTTAACCAATGTGCCCTTTCAAATCAGAAAAAGTATTTGAATACCTAATTTCACCAAAATTTGACTATTTTTGGGACAGAAACAGAGCGAAGAGAGAAATAAATTTATATATGAGTCGCTCAGTTGCAAATTGACTGATGTCTACTTTGCAAATGTTTTGGGAAATCAATTATTTTATTTTATTTTATCCAATGCCCGTCGGTGGCGGTTGAGCCATTTGACGCCGAGCCTCCCAGTATCCCTTAGTCAGGTCAGGAAGATGGATCAGTTTGGGACAGACGAGGAGGTGACTTCCCACCATCCTTCCGCTTGAATATAGAGGGCAAATGTCCGAGTCTGCTAAGCCAAGGCGATGGAGATGGGCCTGTAGGTAGTCGTGTCCAGTTTCTAGGCGGAATCTTGCAATGGCTTCGCTTCTGCTCAGATCGTCAGGGATGTGACCTGGTTTCCCACATTTTTCCTGTGCTGGAGCTTTTTAGGAGTTCTTTAGTTTGCCTGGATATTTCGGTCTCAATTTGGCTTCTTGCTGCTTGTAAGGATTGGAGAATCTCAGGTTGCTCTTCGACTGCTCCCTTTTTGACCATTTCGTCGTCTCTTTTTGGGAAATCAAGAAACAAATTATTATTAAATTAATAAAACAAATACCACGGATCTGTTTTTAAGACTTTTTTTGCTATTTATATAATACATCCTTAGTTATTAGCCAAAGCAAGCGGGGCAACGGTCACTTTAGAACAGACATATGGACATGAACTCTTATGGAAAAGCAGGGCATGGATAAGAATTCATTTGGTACAGAGGACTATTCAAGACTCACTATGGAAGGGCAGGATTGGGTTGTTTAGTCTTATTATAATAGAATTTTGCAAAACTAGATTTGAAAAATATGCATTAATTACTTAAACAATTTTAAATGCATACCAAAAATTAGATGTTGGGTTTTAAAAAATCGGCCTTAACCTATTAAACACATTAAAATCCAAGCTTAAACAAACAAAGAAATGTCTAACAGTGACCCATCATCATCATAATTTTGAATCGAAACCGCTGTCTTTTGGCTTTCATCCGCTGTTGCTTATCGATAACTTTGGAGTGCCAAGTAAGGTTCGCTCAGCTCTTTCATTCGGTACCAAAGTGCGTTGTCAGAAAAATCCTAGATTTTGGCAGGGTTTACTTTGACCCCATTGAAATTTCTTCTTCAAATACCTTCGGCTTTGCGGCTTTTTTAGTTACACTCTTTAGAGCACCGTGTTCCATGGGATAAGTGGGTTCGCCTTAAAGTCTAGAGAAGTACCTAATAGACAACCTGCAGTTTGGAAAAGTGGACAACAGTAGTATAGGGGTCTGAAGATTGCACATTGGGCATAATTAAAATTTGATAAGAGTTTAGGAAGTTAAACTAGGCCTAGTAATATGTAATATACGACCCTTATACTACAGAAAACCTGTACTTTGGAGCAAATTATATATTATACTGGCTTTTTAATTGGACGGGATTTGTATATGGAAAATAATAAGCATACCATCGGATAGACCTTTAAATTCTGAATCCAGTGATGTATAAATCTCATTTTCGATTTTTTGGGACAACAGTCACTTCAGAACTACACGACATTGACATAATGAGGGCAACGTCATGAGCGGGTTTTTTTCACTGTGGAAGGACAAAGGAAACGCACTCAGGTCAATAAATGGTAGATATTGGATTGAGAGGAAACGTTAAATTTTTAGAAATATTTATATTTCGAACGTTCTGACATGATCTTTGGCTGCGTTCTTGAGCAATAATTGCCAAAATATAATTAAAGTTAAACCTGATATTCCTCTATTAACTAGCTACACCAAGTAAACTTCATTCTCCTTCGAAAGACATCTGCACCATACCGCAAAGAAAAAACGCAGGCATTTGTGGACGAGAAGAGGTGGTAATATCAGAAAATACTCCACTAAAGGGAATCAAAGGGGATAAAACGAGTACAACAAAGAAGAAACGTGAGGTATGAATATTTTTCCAATTTTAATGATTACTTGTATTCAATGAATAAACAAAATAATTTATGTCTGTCCTTCAATGGAATATAAACGGCCTTAAAAAGCATGTTGATGATTTAAAGTGCCTAATGCATAAAAATCTTTACATCATTGCAATTCAAGAATCACATCTAGCCCCGGGTAAAAGTGTCAGCATACTTGGTTATAAATTGTATAGAAAAGATTATTGTTTGGGAGGGAGAGCTTGTGGTGGGGTTGCTATTCTTGCTAGGGATACCATTCATAGTGAACCTATCAGCTTGTTCACAACATTGCAGGCAGTTGCTGTTTCGATACATAATCCAAATCGACTGACTGTCTGCTCTCTCTACCTTCCACCGAGTGAACCAATTAACAAACACGCTTTAGAAGACTTACTGACTCAACTTCCACCACCTATATTGTTAATGGCCGATGCAAACGCGCAAAGTGTTATGTGGAACTCCATAAGAACAAATAACAGAGGACAACATTTAGAACAAGCCTTCGAAAACTTTGACTTAATAGCGCTGAATACCGACTTACCCACGCACTTATGTTCAAGAACTGGGACACTGACAAACATAGACATCTCTTTATGCTCATCGTCTGTATACACACAGTACAACTGGGAGGTGATCAACGACACATACACAAGTGACCACTTTCCCATTTCCATAACAAATAAAACCAATCCGGCGCCTTTTAATAGTCCAGGCAAATACAACCACAAGAAAGCAAACTGGGATATGTATCAGACCTACATAACTGACACATTGACGAGACAGGAAGTAAATAACATAGAAGAACTTAATTCAATAATATTACAAGCCGCCGACTATAGTATCCCTAAAACCGCAAATACATACACAAAAGTACCGGTTCCTTGGTGGAATGAAGACTGTAGAGAAGCAATCGCAAATAGGAGAAAGGCTCTTCGTTTGTTCCAAAGGCAACCGACTGACGAAAATCTTCAAAATTACAAACGGACGAAGGCTAAGGCCCAATGGGTAATCAAAAGTAGCAAAAAGCAGTGTTGGACAGAATTCGTCACATCAATCAACAGACATACTACTCCGCAACATATATGGGACAACATAAATAAAATAAAACATAAAAAGTACAAACGACCAATAACAGGACTCATGAATCACGACACACTAATTACAGACCCCTTTGATATCAGTAATCTTTTAGGAACTCATTACGCAAAAATCTCAAGCTCAACAAATTATACCAATGAATTCCTTGAATACAAATTATTAAATGAAAATATCGAAATACCAATACTAACAGACTATATACATCCTCTTAACGACCCAATCACATTGAAAGAACTGAAACACTCTCTAAACATAACAAAACGTAACTCTTCACCTGGACCAGACATGATATCATATCAAATGTTGAAACACTTACCGCCAATGGGTCTTGACCGCCTCCTTAAGATGTACAATGAAATATACAAAAATGGTCCGTACCCTCAATCTTGGAATCAATCCATAATTATACCCTTGCTAAAACCAGGAAAGGATGAAAAACTAGCAGCAAACTACAGACCAGTGTCGCTCACAAGTTGCCAGAGCAGAATTCTGGAGAGAATAGTAAATAAAAGGCTCCTCTGGTATCTCGAAAAACAGTCCCTGCTATCAAGATATCAGTGTGCCTTTAGACCTAGGCACAGCACAATGGATCACATTTCCAAACTAGAAAACGACATATTAAACGCCTTTATAACAAAACAGTCGGTTTTAGCAATATCTCTAGACATTGAGAAAGCGTATGACACGGTCTGGAGAAGATTAATAATATCCCAACTACATACTTGGGGGATTCAAGGGTATATTATGGGTTATATTGTTAACTATTTATCAAACAGACGTTTCCGAGTGAGAATCGGCACCATGCTATCAGATGAATTCCTTCAGGAGAACGGAGTGCCACAAGGAGGAGTTTTGAGTACTACACTCTTCAATGTTGCCATTAACTCACTTAGTTCTTGCATCCCAAGTACAATACATTGTTGCCAGTATGCTGATGACTTACTCATATATAGTTCATTTAGAGATGTACAGACTGCACAAGACAGACTACAAGACACAATAAACAACTTGGAAAACTGGTGTTCAATTACAGGTTTCAAATTCTCCGAAGAAAAATCGAAGTGTATTTTATTCACAAAAAAGAGAAGAATGAGGATCCCTAACATCCAGTTGAAAAACTCTATTTTACCGGTAACAGACACAATTAAATTTCTTGGGCTAATATTTGACTCAAAACTAACATGGCTTCCCCATTTGAAAGAACTCTCTAGTAAGTGCAAGAAATCCTTGAACATACTAAAGATTTTGAGTAATACGAAGTGGGGTGCTGACAGATGGTCTATGCTTACAGTGTACAGAGCTTATACCAGGTCACTTCTGGACTACGGCTGTATAGCATATTCATCTGCCAGTGCGAGCGCCCTCAAAATGTTGGACTCAATACACTCGACAGGAATCCGACTAGCTACAGGCGCATTTAAATCCAGTCCATGCAACAGCCTGTATGTTGAGGCAGGCGAGCCACCATTGCAACACAGGCGTCAGATATTATGCTTAAAATACTTTGCTAAAATCAGATACCTACACAATAAATGCACACAGTCACTCATCGAAAACCAATATCAAAACACTTACAATCGAAGACACGCAAGACAAAAACCATTAAACATAAGAATACAAGAAAACACACAAAACACCGGTTTATTATCACAAACCTACACACTCCAACAACTTACATTTCCACCATGGAGGGTTAAGAACTTAGAAATAAACACTAAATTATCAAAATTTAAGAAAGATGACCCTATCTCTATCCATTTTTACCAAAATGAATATAATAAATTAACATCTTCAAATCCAGATGCTCTCCTTATTTTCACGGATGGGTCAAAAACACTAGAAGGCACTGGATCTGCAGCAGTTATTCACTCAAACTCTTTTCAATTAAGAATTGCTGATAACTCTAGCATTTTCACTGCCGAATTACATGCCATTTTACTGGCTCTTCAAAATGTAATCATTCTTCCAAACCAAAAAATCCTAATTTTTTCGGATTCACTAAGTTCTTTGCTCTCCCTAAGTAATATGTATGAACCACATCCAATAATCACACAAATTTTTGAACAAGTACACCGACTACAGAGTCATAATGTACACATTGAAATGGTGTGGCTACCTGGACACACAAACTTCCCAGGAAACACTGACGCCGACAAAGAAGCAAAAATTGCAGCAAAAAGGTTAGGAACTGACGAAGACCGAATGACGTTACAAGACACTTACCTGCAGATTACAACACATATTATAAACAAATGGCAAAATACATGGACGTACACTACAGACAATAAATTACGTGAGATAAAAGAGTGCGTAGGTGCCTGGCCGTCAAGAAATCGATACACAAGAAGAGAAGAAGTTGTAGTTACCAGGCTCAGAATAGGCCATTCACACTTGACTCATTCTCATCTAATGACTCGACAAGACGAACCACTCTGCAGAATCTGTAATGTGAGACTGACAGTAAAACACATACTGACAGACTGCAGAGAACGGGACTACTTAGACTTACCACACGACATGCGAGAGATATTAACTGAAGGTAGCCCACATATTGACACCATTATTCAGCATTTAAAAACCAAAAACATTTGTAATGAAATATAAAGATGAAGTATTATTGAATACAATTATTCATTATCATTGCAAGGTATCATGAACCTCTACCAGCCAGATGAACTAAAAGTGCTCACATAAAGAATATATATTAAACCTCAATGTGAAATATAAGTATGTTTAAGCTAAAAAAATTGTAGTAGTATTATTAGTATTAGTATTAGTATTATTAGTTATTAATATTTTAGTGTTAATATTTTAATTATTAATATTATAAGTTAATAGCATTAGTAGCATATTATGTAATATATATCCAAATTGTAATTAATATCATGTGGTATTGTAGGTTAATATTATAGTATTCTTAAGAATATTATCATTAGATATTAGAATTTAGTATAGGCCAATGTGCCTATAATAAAATGTAACAATATAACGAGCAAGTCGCTACTTTGCGGGCTCGTAAATACAATGAATAAATAAATAAATAAATATATTAACTAGCCATATTTTGCTTCTTGTTAGCACCTCAACGGCTATCATCCTAAGTGTCCCAGGTGAAATCTGGCAAAAATTACTTGTCCTCGTCTTATTGGGTTTTCTTTCGATCAGGCTCTTGTTGTATTTTTAAGTTGATGCAGTTTGTTTTCAACTTCAGAAAAGCTTAAAAAATGGTTCTTAATTTTTATAATATTACATTGTTAAAATAAATTTTAGAATTTTAAGCTTATGTTAGAGAGAATGAGGACATGTTGCAAGCATTATCCTCGGAAAAGGCGATCCCTCTGCCCGAGTCCTTTCCAGCAGAGAATTCGCATTAAGCTTAAAGGATCCTCTTCCCTCCACTTTTGTGTTCTCTCTTAGCTGTGGATAAATTATTCATGTGAAGCCTGGCATGGTCCCTGCTCTACCATGAGATTAGGCGATCTTTTAATACCAAGGTTCCTCTCTTCCTTATGCGTCTTATCAGTTATTCTGAGGGAAGTACTCGTGCTTTTAGAGATAGTCATATTTACTTTGTTGTATTCTACGTTTCAGGACGTTTCCGCCCATAGGGAGGAAACGCCTGTACTACTCAATCCGAAAATGCCGATAAGAAACGTCCACGCTTCGCCCTAATATTATCGGTTTGCTCTAAAAACGCCAAAAAAATGGTATCTATCTACCAGCTCGAAAACAATCGTTTATACGTTAATACGTTTCCAGTACATGTTTTATAAGTAATTGGACTTGGGGAATGTAATGGAGCCATTTCCAAGGCCTATCCATAGCCGCTTTTGTAATAAATGAAAAAAATTAGACGTTCTGGGTATTTCGAATTTATATTCTCATGTAACTTGAACCGTTTGGGAAATCGTAGTAAATGTAAAGCGCCTATTCGAAAGTTTATTAAAATCCCTAAGGACAAATAATAATTATACATTATTTATTATATTTTTACTAAATAAATTAAATATACCTATTATTTTTCATTTTACATTATTTTGTTTTTTCTTTACTTATTTTTTATTTGTATATTTAGCAATTGTTTTATACTTTATTTCAATCGCATAGGGCATATACTTTTAAACACCACGTAACCACCAAGTTGTTCGATACAATTAAACTCGAACTTTATCGTAAACTAAAATACTAATAATAATAACATCAATTATTTCTTCGAACTAAATAAATTTCCATGTATGAATATATATATATATATATATATATATATATATATATATATATATATATATATATATATATATTCACACACATTTTTTCCATTGTTGACTTCCAACTTCTCTTATTTTTTTTTTTTTTTTTATTTATTTATTTATTTTTTTTTTACGTCGCATAGACATAAATCTTGGCCATTAGCGCCGTTCTCTTATTATTTTTGTTGTTGTTGTTGTCAAAAAGTCAATAAATAAATATATTTGTTTACTTCATATATTTTATTACCCTAGCCGGGTTTGGGCTATTCTGGTCCTCCTAAAAGGGTTTTTTCATTCGATGCACTTATCACATCTCGTAAAAATAATTTTAATATTATGTCCAAAAGAACTATTTATTTCCGTTTTAGATACAACAACAATTATATAAATATATATATATATATATATATATATATATATATATTTTATAATGCGTTTTGTTCTTTTAGGCTTAGAGTCGGAAAATAAAGGCATGCAAAATAAAGTAGTGTGATACAAGGAAGTGCTACTTTTTCCGACCCTAAGCCTAAAAGAACAAAACGCATTAAGAAATATTTTGGGTCATCTACAAGAATAATAAGAATATATATATATATATATATATATATATATATATATATATATATGTATTTATATATATATATGTATATATATATATGTATATATATATATATATATATATATATATATATATGTATATATATATATATATATATATATATATATATATATATATATATATATATATTCGTGCTTAAAAAATGTACAAAAACAATTTAAGCCTCGCATCCATTAGTGCTGTTTTTATTGACCACTCATGTTTGACAAACCATAAAAGGGATTTCGATGTTTGCTCTCAAGAGACACGATATAAAAAAATAATAAAAAAAAGTGGGAAAAAATTCCCACGTCGCGTACTTCTCGTCGAGATACAAGTGCATTTCGTTCGGTGTGGTGGACGTGGGGGGGGGGGATCACTCGAAACGCAGATTGCATTGGCCTGTCCGGCTAAATGGGAATCGGGCTGACACGAGGGGGGCCAAGGGAAGAGATAAACGATATGATTGCTTATAAATCACCCACCAATATAACACTCGGTATGTATCTACAGTTCTAGTGGAGACAAATGTATTTGTGTATCTATGTATGATAATGTATAGTTTCTTTATGACTGATGGATTTTTTTTGTATAGGCAAATGGAATTGATTAATATAGTAGAAATTGTACTTTTTTAAACTGGTTAATTTGAGGAATTTCATTAAAAAAAAAACATAGAAATGCAAGCTTACAATTATGGAATTGATAAAAGTATGATAATTATTTACATTCAGGAATACATTTTTCTTTATAAATATCATGTATTATTGTTTCCCTATGTTTTCATCAGGATGAATCTGAATACTTCAAGAATATGATATTATTATGAGCTGCACAACAGTAGTAATTGACTCATCAGTACAGCAGAATCTAAGTCCGTTAAAATAGTAGTCTCATTGTTATAAAAACCAAAAAATAAAAATAAATTGAGACACAAAAAGAAAATAAGACAGTCAAAAATTATAATAAAACACTAATATTTACGTAGAATAAGAAAACTTGTACTAGGAAATTATATTATTTCTTTGTTTTCTACTAATGCTTTAAGGAAAAAAAATCCTCTGTTATTAGTATCTACATTTATTTTCTTTTTACTTCGTCGCCGTGAACCGATTCAGTTTTCAACATATTTTGCTATTAATATATCCACAACGAATGCCGAGTTTCGTTACAATAATTGCGGCCGGTATGGGCAAATAACTACTTTGTGTCCCCCCCCCCTCTAGATGAAACAATTTTCCTGGTTAACGAACTCTTTAGGTGAATAGTAAGTATCAAGTTTTGTGGTGAAAAAACAAATAACTCTGGTTTGTATAGTGTTAACGATAGTTCATCAAATGTTCGATGTGATTCTTTACATTGACCGATTGACATGACCCAAACACTCAATGTTAAGTAAAACTTACCGCAATATAATAGTGAAAACCGCAACTGAATCGGATAAGCCGTTTCTTTAATCGGATTAGCGCGCAACAAACAAAGAGACAAAAATTCTAAAAATCTTGTTTTGGGTACTATCGCGTTGATATCGCGTTCCCATATATCTTCCAAGTACCGACAGCGATCCGTTAGAAATTTATTATGTGTATAAATTTACATTAATTGCAGATCTCGCGGAAGTAGCGATTTCTTTTCCAAATATTGGAGGCAGAAGCCACTGCTTAATACTAGTTTTGATCGAACCAACGGTTAGGCGACTGTAATCCCCCCCCCAAAAAAAAATAATCTTCTTCTTCCATACCTCCTCATATACCGGATCGGTATTTATTCTTCGGCAATATATCCTGAAAGTAATAAACAACATCTGCTTGATATGACGTAGCTGTACTTAGATATTGAGTAAAAACGTAGCTGTACTTAGATATTGAGAGGATGCAGGCTTTATTTTGCGGGAATGTCTTCAAAGAGCAATAATTGGAATGCGCAAGTCGAAAAATTTCCCGGAACATTTCTTTTTTTAAGGTTATAATTTAGGGCAATTACAACCCCGAGGTTTTTTTACCTATAACTCTAAACAAACCAAAACTCCGAACGTTTAAAATGCTTTTACACAATAGCAGTTGTTATGAGTTGTAATGGCAATGATAATAAAAATGTTTAGACAATTTCATTACGAATCTTCTGGGGCCTTGAGAAGGTCGTCAGAATGTATACTTTCAGAGCTATGAGCGAAGGAAGTACAAACAAAAAATCTTTTATTGTAATATTTAAAAGTTAAAAAAAAAATATTCTCGCAAAAATTAGCTCTCAACATCCAAACAAAAACAGATGCGCCCTGGACTAAATGGAAATGCCACGGCTGACAAATATTAACTACTTTTAGTTTTAATAAGTGAGCACTTTTAAAAAAAAAATTAAATTAAGGCGTGAAAACTTAACACTGCGTGCCAAGGGCCGTGGGTTCGATTCCCACTATGGGTTGTTTTCTTTAGAAAAAACAAAAGGCATCAGCACTATCCTGGAAGAAAATTGTAGGAACCTTGATTGATAATTCTTAGTTACATAATTATTATAGTCCGATAATTCTAAGTTTCTAATAATGGACTTTAGAATTTAAATAAATAAATAATTTTAAAAAAATAATCATAATTATTCAATAACCAAATAATGGAAATATATTTGTTGAAATTTTATCTGATTTCAATGGTTTTAAAAGTAAATTAATTTGCTGATTAATTTGCGGAGGTCTAAATGCAATTAATGTTATTTCTTATTACTTTTAATGGAATTGAACTATTTTATAAAAAGCTACTTTATAGTTAATACCATGTTATTCCGTTCCCTTCCTGTTACCATAGGGAAGAAACCTAGATTTTATCTCTTAAAACTCAGATAACGAAAATAACAGTGGTTCAATTTTATATATATATATATATATATATATATATATATATATATATATATGCATATATACAAGCTCAAACATTATTTGATTTTTATGAAATGTCCTACAAACGTCAACGTCGTTAGCGAACCGAATCTGTCAACCGAAATATCATCTGGTCGCACCAAAAAATCTTTGATTTTGCGAATTTGTATTTATTGGCTTCCTAGTAAACTTTTTATCGAGTTTCACAAATAGGGAACGTAATCAAACGATTTTAAAAAGAATACATATAACGACCAACAGCCATAGCCACGTTGAATGCACCGGTTCCCGTAGATCACCGAAGTTAAGCAACGTCGGGCGTGGCCAGTACCTGAATGGGTGACCGACCACGTGCTGTTGGCATTATAGAAAAGGGTGGCAACCTGTAGATAGCCCGGCGTTAATAGCCCTAATGTCGATACACCGTTAAACTCACAAAAAAAAATACCTATAACGTTTCCGAGGGACGTGGAAAAAGCTAGACTAGGAATTTCGCACGTATTCTTAAATATCTAGAAATCGTTTAGAAAATCTTATAATCATAAAAAGACAGTTTTTATACAATTTCCATGCATCTTATTCGGATAAATTGGCGTTCGAAATCCGATAGAGTCAGATACTTTCTTTTGAAAGTTTTTTTTCTGTTTTTACTTCGGTATTTTGGCATTTGTTTGTTGTTTTTTTTATTTGTTATATATTTTTAATGTATTGTATATTGTTTTTATGATTTCATTAAAACAAGATAACTAAATGAGAAGCTTGTTTGTATTACGTGTTGTTGTTGGAAGCGAGTTATTTCCGCTTGGCTACTGCCAGTTTCCTGTGCATTGTGGCGAGTAAATATCTGTTTTATTCGAAATGTTAATTCATGAGATGAATAAATTTTTCACGAAATATCAAAACAATAATTTTAACTGTTTCTATTCCATAAGAACGGAGACGTGCTAAGATTACGCAGTTAAGTATAATTTATTTAAGCATGTTGAATCGATGTAAGTATAAGATGTTTTCTGGCTTATATTATATTATTATGGCAGTTGTACAAAATATATATTTCATAAAAATCTGTTATTTTTAAATATCAACTCAAAAAGATTTCGAGATTCTGTAAAGACTTTAAGAAGGTTAATTAACAGACCTCTGAAAGTAATCCAGATATATTTGGATAAAAACGTTCGGTTTAATCCGGAAATGTTCTTTTCCCCCCTCTAAAAACCATTAGATCTCCCTAAAGCGTTTAGGACCTCTTTTAAACCACTCTGATAAAACTGCAAATAAAACTGGATATTAGTATCTTATATACATCATATCAATTTTTTTTTAATGGAATATGTTTTGACAATCCATTATTTATATATTTTATAATTTATGTAAATATATTTATTATAAGCTCGTTTCTTCCTTCTCTATAGGGTATATGTTAAAATATCATAAAACGTTTTTATTGTTCAAAATTGCTTTTTTGTTCCTATGAAGGCTTAGAATTTAGTCTGAGGCACATATGTAAAACATAAAGATGTTGAGAGTGGGCAAGCTAATTTTTATGGGACTATCTCCACTATAGTTATTTATTCAATTTTCAAAGCACGCTTTCGGAGTCTACAGCTTCAGCTCATCTTGAACATTTCCTTACATGCAATATCTTTGGCAATGCAGAGATTCAAATTAGAAAATTGAGTGTTAATTTTTCTTAAGAAATTTAAAATTTAATGATGGTACTGGTTTTTGGTACCTTTGTTTATAGGGTTCATAAAAGGACCCTTTCATAATTATAAATTCTACTTTGAATGCCCTAAAAATAAAGTATCTCCTTTGAGTAAATGAAATCATCAATAGAAACGGATATCTAATTGTGCCATGACATGAATATTCCCGAATCCTATAGATGGAATCGAACATGAAGACAACAATCCACAAATACAATAGAAATGAGATAAACATCTAGATAGGATGTGACCCATACTAAAGAAGAAAACAAGGGGTTAAACACTGCTAAATGATAGCTCTAAAGTTCCCAGATGGTGGAACCACTCTAATATTAGCCCTCCACCATTTCTAACAAATCCTGACCTACATATAGAGCTTTTTCAATATTTTTAATTTTAAATTTAAAAACTAAAATAATTGATTGTTTTGCCACAATAACGTAAATAATAGTTCATTTGGGATGAAATAAATTTAACGTTAAATGAAAGTTGAACATTTTAACTGTTTACAACTGATCAAATTAGATCATATTTTGCCAGTTATTTACAAGAAAGTTAAACACATAAAAATTCTACTGTAGGAGAATTATAGAACAATTTTTTTTTTCCTGTCGGACCAGGGGAACTCCTTGCCAATAAGGAAATATTTTCCGCTAGCGACTAAACCACCGGGAGATCCTAGGAAACTGTTAAATAATACTAATAAAGCGATTGGATTCAACATATTCATATATATTAAAATATATTTTAGATTGAAGTATGCTGTAATAGTTTAAAGCAATTATATATTACCAATAATATCCCTAATTTTCCGCACAAATGAAATGGAATTACTCGGTAATAACTAAATAAATCCATGTACATATGTATGAGTATTTTGTGGCTATTATTAATTTTCATTAATTTTCTCTCGGCAGTACCCCTACAAAATGGAGACTTGTTTTTGTGCTACTACACACACAAATATACTGACTTTGTCGTTAAAAGGATAAGTCGTTTTTGAGCTACAATTCTCACATTCTATTGTTAAACTATTTAAGGTTTTGTCTGCGGGTTGTTTTTGAGTAGGAGGGTGCGTTTATTTGTTTCTGAAGGAGAAAGTGAAAGGATAGGGAGGGAGTCATTGATGTGAGTAAGAGAAAGAGTCAGAATCTGTCTGTTTTTTTCCAGTTCGGAGGTCATAGGTTCGAAACTGTGAACTTCTTATTTATTTTTGCTTTTCTAGATGCACAAAGTAGGTGTAGTATAGCACGCATGGAAACGGCAAGGCAATTATCTATATAATTGCACTAATTTTCATAATTATTTTTTTATTAATTATTTTAATAGAACCTGTAATTTTTTCTTGTTCTTTTATCATTAATTGTTTACTCTGTAATATTGTGACTTCACTTGTGAAATACAAGCTGAAACGTTGGCGATAATTACTCGTTCTTATTTTTTTACATTTTTGATGTATATTTATGAAATATTATGATATTACTGCGACATTTGGTGGTTTTAAACATACGAATTTTCTTTGGTGTTGTTTGATATAGTTCTTTATGTTATTTTATTGTAGAATGTATTTGAACAATAGACCATGCGGCATTGCTAAACGAATAAAAATAAATACCTATAGATTTACTTGACGAAAATAGAGTTGTTGTTTCCTAAAAAGATTCCTCTAAGACAAACATTAAAAAAAAAAAAAGAAATTTGAAATATGATTATAAATTCCTGAGATAATATTAAAGCTCTTAAATAAAATAGGTTTATTCTGAACTTAAATTGAGTACTGAAATAGAGACTATAAAACTCTTCAATATAATCCAGGAAAAGTAATGGCCCTTCTTGGATTTTACTGCAATAAATAAAAGAAATACTCCCTTCTGGAAGTACTTGGCTGAAGATATCAGACAAAGCTTGGATTATTCAGGTTTGTCTGTTTGGATTAGGTTTTTCCCAGATATTATTCTATAATTTCGTATTCAAGATCTTTTTGTAAGTTTCCAGATCTTTAAATTCAGTCTTTCAAAAAATGAAGATTTGGAAAGTAAACCACTGACGTTTCTATGAATTCTTCAAACTTTTAAAAACCTTAAATCGCCGAAGGAGTACATATATTGGGCCTCATGTTGCATAAAAGTTTAATTGGAAAAATTAATTTGCACCTGGGTTCAAATCACCGCCGTCTTTATTCATCATATCGTCGCTACAAATGCAAAGTTTCGAATATGAAAATTACCACTTTTCAGAGTGGAAAAGCATTTATTCATAACCTTTTTTTGGACAGTCAAATATTCGGCAGATTTGACCTTTCGATAGTGGAATACTTTCCCTTTAATAGAGTTATCTAAGATTTAAGAATTTGCCGTACATAAGTCCAGCAGAAATTAGTAAAGATTGACAATGAAAGATGCATTTTTTCACATTCGTTACTTTGCATTTGTATCGACGGTATACACACACACACACACACACACACACACACACACACACACACACACACACACACACACACACACACACACACACACACACACACACACACACACACACACACACACACACACACACACACACACACACACACACATATATATATATATATAGTTATTTTTATTTATTTATTTTTTAACCCTCCGTTAGTGGCGCGCACCTGTGAGGTGCATAAATTTTTTATTTTTTGAATCACGGTTGGCAGCCGTGACTTGGCGGGCTCCCCGCTTCAGTATCTTCCGGATTCCCGTTTCTCCACCGGCCAGTCACATTGACGCCTTTTTGTGAGCTCGTCATTGTCTCTGACTACCCTTGTCACCTCTCAGGTGCCGCGCCACAACTCACGTAAGTTTTACATATATGAGATATTTACACGTTTCGTTCTCTATCTTACTATGCTATTATTTATGAGTATGTGGGTGAGTTTATTCGGTATTAGAATAAATGAGAGTAGTATAAATTGGGCTGCACCTGGTAGGTCAAGCTCCAGGTAGGGAAATTACCTATTCGTGTAATTTCCAATCCAATTTTTTTACATGAATGTCTTGTAGGATGACATTTACGATGGCCATGTATATACATTTTTGCAACACAGGTTATTATTCCATATTTACGTGTTTTATATTCTTATTTTATATACACATCTTATATTTTATTGGCAAGGAATGTAAAGCTGGTCATAATATTGCTCTGGGCAGCAATGAAGAGTCAGACAGCTCCTAAAGTTATTATTTTTACATACATGATGTTATATGGCGCTCATGGCGTAGATGCCGATGCGCCATAAAAAAAATGTTTAAATGTCAATAAAGTTTTTTTTTTTTTCATATATTTTGATGTTTACGACTTTATCTCTTAAATTTCAATGTGATTCTGTTCCCGAGGCCAATGCTTCGGCGCGAAATAGGGTTTGCACCTGTGAGGTGCAGCGCCACTATGGACGTCCCAAGAAGGGGCGCCACTACTGGAAGTTAATTAAAAGTGTAGCTTAGAAATTGTACCAAATTATTTCAATAACTTTCGGACTTCTTCCGATTTATATTCTTCTAGTTTACTATGCTTTACTCACAGTCGATATTTACAATATATTACTTGGTAGCAGATTATTTTTGTTGTTGTTGGTATCTCTGAAAACACTATATAATTAAATTATAATAAATATTAAAACTATGTAACAAATAATTGTAATAAAATTTCTGTATTATAGAAATTGTTTTATTTCTACGATGGTGTTTTATGTTAGCATATTTAAATGCACTTTGAATTTTTGTTTAGTTAACATTATTTTATCTATAGAAATATATCTTATAGTAGAAGTCACAAAAAGAAAGGAAACACGCAGGGTGTAAATAATAAATAAAATAGTTAATAACAGAAGGTTCCTGCAATACTAACACCAAACTTCTTAAAATTGTTTAGAAATATTTTGGTTGTTCTTCAGGAATAAATTATATATATAATTATTTTGGGTTAATCGGGTACGAGAGTCAATGAAAATTTATAGGAATTTTCTGAAAATGTTTTCATCATTGACCACATGAGCGTTATTCCTATTAAATTTGTTTCGATAGAATAATTTTAATTGATTGCATAGAATAAAGTCTCTACTTTTATAAGTTTTTATGGTGATTGAAACATTGATGTTATTTTTCCACTAGGTGAAAATGCATATTTTAAATTCACATGCAATATTTATTTACGACTTATTAATACAATACATTCTCGGGGTCTAACAAACAGACGGGCGGATAAAAAGAATAATACATGAGGCGATGAAACAAAAAGTTAATATAAGAAAGGGCCCAAAGCTACCCTTGCGGCTGGAGCAAGAAGCCGGAGACTCTCGCAGGATTGTGTTAATTATCACTAACTACCTTCATAACTTACCTACCTCCAACAGAGTAGCGGGATAACTTACCAGCCACCTCCACGCCTCTTGTAATTCTTATCTCGATAGAGGCGGGGAATTTAAACTAGCTTACAGCCAACTTTGAAAAATTAAGTAGGTTCCCTCTTCGTAGAGAAGTATGTAAATTTTGTTGAAGTTCTGATGAAGTTTTAATATTAGCGTCAAAAGACTTATACGTGCTTTGTCCCTACTATTGCTCATACCAACGATGCTAGTGATACTCACATTTCACTTAAGCAGACTAATGTAGCTTATCGCCATGCCGGCGATTTGCTCTGATTTCAACAACAACAAAAAAATGAGAAGAATAAGAAAAATAATATTTTATTTTGGACCAAAACAGATTGTTTTCTTTTTCACGAATGGAAAGAAAAAGAAAACAAACAAACTAACAAAAATAAATAACTCTTTACAAAATAAAAAAAAATTAAAATAAAATGTCTTGATACAGCCTTGGCTTGAGGCGTTGGGCTGTAGGCTCTCCAAGGTGGCAGCTGAAGAAAAAGGCAGTTTGTCTTGATACCTTTGGGTCAGTTCTTCGATGTGAAATGCGATTGGATCAACTCCAAGTTCTCGATGGAGCAAGGTGTTTCGAACGTACCAAGGGGCGTTGGCTGCAATCCGCAGCACTTTGTTTTGTAAAGTGTGAAGTCTTTTGATGTTCGTCGTGTTTGTTTCGTATCACGAAGGCGTAAGTCAGTATTGGGAGGATCATCGTTTTGTAAAGTAGTGTTACTAGTGAAGGTCGAAGTGATGTTTTTCTGTTCATCAGTGGGTATAGTTCTATAGAGAGTCTGGAGTGTGCCTGTCTTAATTGTATGTAAATGTGCAGTTTCCAATTAAGTCGAGTGTCGAAGTGCAGTCCTAGATACCTCACTCCTTGGTCCTTCGGGCTCCAAGGAACTGGAAGTCCATCCAATCGGATTTCTGGTAGTTCTTCGTTCGAACCCCCCCTTAGGGAAAAGACTTTGGCCTCCGTTTTTGTTGAATTAAGGATTAGCTGCCATTTGGGAAACCAGTGAGTCAGGAGGTTCGCCGTTCCTTGCAGGTTTTGAAACATCTTTGGCAGATTACTATGAGTGGATAAGGTGAGAGTGTCGTCCTCTAATACGTTTAGATGATTGCATATTTCATTGGCTATTGTGTGTGGACTGTACATATTATTGAAAATGAGCGAACCTGAAAATAATTGTTTTTCAAAAATGTCAGTACTGTGTCTATATGCTGGCTGCCTTCAGAAATTATATATAAAAGGAGTAGTACCCTAAAATCTCAATAATATTACATGTTTAGGCAGAAGATCAATAAATAAATTAATTTCAATTTAATATAATCCTAAATTTATTAAAAATTGCTCAATTTATTTAACACCTTAAATTGATGTCACCATAACAATACGCGCAACAACTTTCGAAGATTCTGTAAAAGTGCCATGAAATGGCAAAAGTATCCTATATGCCCAGATTAAACCTTTATCCCCTCGTCGCCTTTAAGAGCGCCTTTAACCTCGCCTGCCCAACGGCTACGATATAACAAGGCTTGCCGAAACGAGAAGAGGTTTAAGACGAAGTGGGCGAACGGAGCGATCCAACTAGAAGATGACCACTGGAGTA
>OX328129.1:39989011-40079011 GCA_946811695.1 Gonocerus acuteangulatus
TTTCGGGGGTCCATGAAAAGATTATCTGACCTACCATGAATTTATAGGAACGGTGAAAATCTATGGATCACATTATTAAATCATATTTTATGAAGCCCAAAAAATTGATTCAGATACTTCCGTTGCTTCTAAAATCTGTTCATCGTAAAATTAAAAAAAAAAAATCCTCTGTTATATATTTTTATATTTTAGTCTTATTATCGTTTTTATCTATTTATTGGAATTACCAAGTTGCAATATAGAAGTTTGCTCGATATATTGTGACATTAAAAATAAAAAAACAACGCAATAACCTAAACATTTCTATCTTCAAATATATATTTTATGATGTAAAATATATTTTAGAAAGTAGAAATAATTGTGATTTATAGTGATGCATCACAATTACAATAAATACATGTGATATAAAATATTTTATTATTATAATTTAGTATAAATATTTGGAAAGGACAGCTGGGAACGCTCTAAAAACGAAAACACGAAACTTTTTCTGAAGAAATATATTAGTATAATCTCATTGAAAACTTAGCTTATTTGGACTAAAAGATCAGAAGAAATAAAACATTCCTGAGAGGCAACTGACTGGCAATCATTGAAACCAGGTAACTCAAATAAGGCCTCATATTTGAGGCTTCCTAGACCTCTAATAACTAATGACTGCCGACTCTAACATTGATCAAGTACCGACACATTCAACGATGAAATACGCTAACGCTGCAAAGAATAAATCGACTCACGTTACATCCAACAGACCGACCAAAGACCAGGGAATTATATTCAGTGCTGCTGATGGAATTCCTCTCGCTCAATATATAGTTGGAGTGGGACAACTCATCGGACCGAAAAACATAACCCACGCCTCAAGAATATCTAACAACCGTATATCACTATTTCTATCGAGTACTGACTGTGTCGATACATTCATGAATAACTCATAAAGGAATTACAATCGATGAGCAGTTTATACCGGCTCGTAGACTTGTGGCAAAATCAAAACGGCTGGTAATTTCTAATATCCCACCATTCATCTCTAATGAAGACATAGAACTTCAACTTAAAGGTCTTAAACTGAAACTCCTTTCCCCGATCACCGAACTAAGAGGAGGAATGAAGATTCCAGGATATGAACTTATTCTTAGTCACAGAAGGCACGTCTACATAGAAAATGAAGGTATAGAAGAAATCCCGTCGCATATTGTCGTAGAACATGATGGAATCGGCTATCGGCTGTGCCTCGGAGGAGATGAGCCGAAATGCTTTCGATGCGGTATTTATGGCCATGTAAGCACTGCCTGTGTGACCAAGGAGGAACATGTAAGTATATTACAATCTGATAACTCAATGGTAACACCATCGCTAGTACAAATCAGCAACTGCAACACTCAAAGGTCCAATTCTCCGACAACTAATAATAGTGTTAATACCGACGAAAGGAAAGTAATACACAAGAACAAAGTAGAAAGTGAATCAGTAGGAAAAGAATTGCCAAAATCTAAAAACATAACCCTACTTGAACCTAAAAATGCCTTAAACGAAATCCAGCAGTTAAGCAAAAATGACGCTTGGAAAGCTAATAGTAACACCTCTCACAACCATGATATGACAGATAATCAACAAAATACAGACTTATCAACAAGCAAAGAACCTGGTAAAGGTGAGACTCCATCAAAATCTGGCAAGGAAATAATCTTAGACGAGGCTAAATTTACTTTAGAAACTAATTTAAAGAACTATCCCATTACATTCTCAGAACTAAAGAAATTACTTGAATTGACTGCACAAGAAAAAGACAAATTAAACATTATATATGAATTCACGCATGACACTGAAGGTCTTTTAAAAATGCTTTCAGATGCCAAAAAAACTGTAAAAGACAGATCTACAAAAATACGAATTACTAAACTTCTGAAGGTATTATACAGTGAAACACTAAACGAATCGTTCAACCTTTCTTTGGAGAACAAGGAGGAAAATCTACTTCAACAAAACTAACTTATAAATAATCGTGACAATAAACTACAACCTTATCTAAAAACCTCTTATGAATGTTATCAAAACAATACAGTGGAACTGTAACGGCCTCTTCCAACACATCGAATATCTGAAACTCCTTATGAATGATAAAAGTCCCTCAGCCATCTGCCTTCAAGAAACTCACCTTCTACCATCACAAACAACAAATTTCAAAGACTTTGAGATTTTAAGGAAGGACCGAGAATATGGATCTTCCGCTTGGGGTGGTGTTGCCATTTTAATAGATAGACACATTCACTATCAAGAAATAAAATTGGAAACACACTTAGAAGCTGTAGCTGTCCAAATGTACTTTCCAAATCCATTAACTATTTGTAATGTCTATATTCCTCCTTCTCAAGACTTTACAGAACAGGATCTGCATAACCTCACTCTCCAATTGCCAGGCTCAGTATTATTCGTTGGTGACTTGAATGGACACAGCCAATTATGGGGTTCCCTTCTGCCTGATTATAAAAATAGGGGCAAAACCATAGAGTGCTTTATCACAAATCACCAAAACTTGATACTTTTAAACGATGGATCGCACACTCATCTCAATGCTAAATCAGGTTCCTTTTCAGCTATTGACTTATCCTTCATTGATGCTAGACTAAAACATAGAACTGAATGGATCGTTGAAGATACTTTACATGGTAGCGATCACTTTCCTATCACTATATCAATAAAACTAACCAGAAATTAAGAAACATATGATCTTGAAATATGGAAATTTGACTTAGCCGATTGGAATTCATTTGCAGATTATATTGAAAAATTACTGGATGACAATCTTAAGGATGAATACAGTGACATTAACCAAGAAATAGAAGTATTCAATAGATCTTTAATAAATGCTGCCAAAAAATATATTCCTCTTGTAAAATCGTCTAAAGGAAAGTGCAGAGTTCCATGGTGGAATAACTCATGCAAAACAGCTATTAAGAATAAAAAAAAGGCACTAAATAAATACAGAAGAACTAGATGTACAAATGATTTAATAGAATTTAAAAAGTGTCGTGCAATAGCAAACAAAGAAATTAAACAAAGTAAAAGAGCTTCATGGAAAAACTTTGTATCATCAATAAATTCAAATTCTTCTATTAAACAAATTTGGAAAAGAGTTAACAGTATTCAGGGAATGCGAAGATTGAATCCAATTACGGGAATCTCTGTACATGGTGCATTAATAACTGACAAGTCGGATATAGCTAATGCTTTGGGAAAACACTTCTCAAAGATGTTAGCAGATGAGAATTACGACCCGGAATTCTTGCTTGTTAAAGACCTGGATGAACAAATAACTGAATCTCCAATTCAGGGTGGAAATAATGAAATTAATCAATCTTTTACGATCATTGAATTAGTCACTGCCCTCGAATCATGTAAGCTGAAATCTTCCCCAGGACCAGATAACATCCCCTATATATTCCTCAAACATCTAACACAATCAACTCTAAATCATCTCCTTCGAATCTACAATCACGCTTGGATCAATGAAGACTTCCCCGATATCTGGAGGCAAGCTAAAGTCGTACCAATAAAGAAGAAGTTAACTTCATGCCTAATGGACGATTTTAGACCGATTTCACTCACTTGCTGTATGTCCAAGGTTCTAGAGAAAATGGTTAATTCTAGACTTATGCATTTCATAACCAAAAATAACTTAATGACAGAGCATCAGTGTGGTTTTCTCAGGAACCACTCAACATTGGATCAACTTCTCATTCTAGAAGATGAAATCCAAAAGGCTATTGCAGCAAAAGAACACTTGGTTGCGATATTTTTCGACATACAAAAAGCGTATGATATGATTTGGAGAGATAGAGTTATGAAACAATTAGTAAAATGGGGAATAACTGGGCACATTCTTGAATTCATTAAGAATTTTCTAGAAAACCGATCTTTTCATGTTAGTATTGGCCATCATAATTCTAGACAATATCCTTTAAAAAATGGTACGCCTCAAGGGTCGGTCTTAAGTGTAACTCTGTTTTTGATAGCCATAAACGACATAGTTACAAACATACGACCTATGGTTAAATGCTCTTTATACGCAGACGATTTCACAGTTTTTGCCAGGGGGAAAACATTGGATTACATACAAAAGAAGCTACAAAACACTGTTTCTAATTTGGAAAAATGGAGTCATAGTAATGGTTTTAAGTTTTCTGAAAACAAAACCAGGTGTATACACTTTTGTAGAAAACGAAATTGCAAGACGAATCCGATTCTAACATTGTTTGGTACGAGCTTGAAATTTGAAGAAACATATAAGTACCTGGGAATGTATTTAGATAGAAGATTAACGTGGATACCCCATCTGAAACATTTAAAAGTTACCTGCACTAAAAGACAAAATCTTCTAAAATTATTAGGTAATTCCAACTGGGGATCGGATAGAAAAACATTACTGCACTTATATCGAGCGTTGATAAGACCAAAATTGGACTACGGCTCAATAGTGTATGCCTCAGCCAGTCCTACAGCTCTGAAGATGCTCGATGTGATCCATAATTCCTGCTTAAGGATTTGCATTGGTGCCTTTCCTACGTCTCCTGTAGCTAGCATATTAGCTGAAAGTGGGGAACCGCCTTTAGCAATGAGACGAGCTTACCTTACATTGTCTTACCATGTATCACTCAAAGAGAGGAGACTGCATGAATCTCTGCGCGCTATAGATCAGAACAACCTCCACGGACACCAGAGGATTCCTAAAAATTTCAAATATCGAATTAAATTAATAGTGGACAAACTCGACTTAAATATACCTGACGTATTTGCATTTCCACCAGAGGTTATGCCATTATCGAAAACCAAGCAAATAATCCTTGACTTCACCTTAACAAAACACACCAAATCTACTACAAACCAAATCATCTATCAAACAAGTTTTTTGGAACATGTTCAAAAGTACACAGACTACACTAAAACCTATACAGATGCATCAAAAATTGACTCCCAAATAGGATGTGCCTTTTTGAGGGACAACTTCTGCAAAAGATATAACATGCATGAAGCAAACAGTATATTTACGGGAGAATCTTTCGCGATTTGGCAGGCCATTGAAGATATTAGGTTTCAAGAACATAACAAGCACCTTATCATCACGAACTCACTCAGCGTGATGAGGGCACTACCAAAACTCAAGAACCGCCATCCTATAATAGCTGAAATTAGGGAAAATCTTGCAAAACAAAATAAAGATATTGCTCTTTTATGGGTTCCTTCCCACATGGGCATTGAACTTAACGAGAAAGTAGATATTGAAGCCAATAATGCAAGAAAAGAACAAAGTGATAGCATAAAAGTGGCAGAGGTGTGCGGACAAGATTTAAAAGTATTTATTAAAAAACAAATATTAACAATGTGGACTAAGGAATGGTTAGAAACAGAAACAAAACTAAGAAACATTAAAATAACTCTAAATACTTGGAAAACCCCTGAAAGGCTGAACAGGAGGGAGGAAGTAGTTTTGGCAAGAATAAGAATTGGCCACACTAAATTAACCCACAGTTATCTCCTGAAAGGACTGTACCCTCCCACCTGTAAACATTTCAATGTTATATTAACTGTTGAACACTTCTTAACAGAATGTACGGGATACACACTGGCGAGAAAAGTGAACAACATTGAAGGCAACCTTGCTGAAATCTTACAGGACGACGAAAGGGCTGTACAAAAGGTATTCAAATTTGCCAAAGATATAGGCCTCTATCAAGAAATATAGAAACATAGAACTGCCAATGACTCATACGGGTAGAGGCAGTATAAATAAATAAATAAATAAATAAATATTTGGAAAATATAAATATATAAATATTTGGTTCAAAAACCGGCCAAAAATCGGTTTTATTCACACCGTTATAGTTATGACTGTGAAAGACATGGTAAATACATTTTAATCAACCATCAAAACTGTAAGTACCTAGCTTCAGAGCTTGTACACCAGATGGCACTTGTGTCACCCTTCCAGTCTTAATATTATTTCCCCTACATAGGCAAGAATGACACATTTTCAGTTGAGTTTTATTTTGAGTTGTGTCTCTTTAGAATTACTAGTGCGATATGTGGTCTACATTCACAGATCCGTTATCTCTCTCAGGTAGTGTGGCTAGGTAGTCCTGTTCTTTTCAATCCGTCAGTATTTTATTTATTGGGAATGTCACATTACAATTTCTACCATGTCGTCTTCTCTTTTTGGGTATTGGTTACTTGATGGCCGTAAGTATTCTTCATAATTTAGGAAATGTATTGTGTGTAGTGTACGTCTACGCAAAAACTTACCAAACAAAACCTACTCAACAAAGGAACATAATCCCAATTATAGGTAGGCAACCTACTCTTATAAAATTATAACTGAATTCACTGAATTACCGTTTTTCCCGCACACAAGCTTCTTTCATGAAAACCTCATGATTCGGCCACCTCGTTAGCTCATAGAAGCCGTTCACAGTCAAAAGTTTAAACATTTTCTTTCTAATATATTCACATATATAAATCTATAAAACCATTTAAGTACTGACACCTGGAAGAAGAATATGCCATATGAGAAATAACAGCGACTAGGAACATATTTCACCCGTTATCAAGAATAGCTGCAAATGATAAGCTTTGTGTTAGTTGATAGGGGAGGTTTAATTTATATTGGGGCGTGTAATTTGCCCTACATTAGCATAGCAATTAACGTGCAGATTATGCGGAACATCCCTTCAGAAGCGACAATACACCTCGGGGTGGCGGAGGGGGTAAACGAGCTTTCTGTCGTGTTTAAGAACTATAATTATCATATAAACATTCCTATTATAATAAAATAAAATTTTCTCACAAAATCCCCTGTTTTTATTTATATTTTTATGTGTTGAACAATTTTAGAGCGTTTCTTCCCCTACCCCTTCCATAGGGAGGAATCCTGCATATAAGGTTGATCAAGCACAATCCAGAAGTGCTGACTAGAAAATTTCAAGTTTCACAACCCATAGATCACAAAAATAAATTGCAGAAAGTGAAACAAATACCTCTTTCCCCAAAACTTTTTTACTTTACACTGCAACAAACCTTCTGGTGTATATATGTGTGTGTGTGTGTGTAGGTGTGAGTGCGCGCGCGCGCGTATGCACACACAAATTTGAACCACGATGTCTGTTCGCCCTTCAAGTTCGTAGCCTACAGAAAATAGTTTTGGGCTACATTCGTCCGACAATCATCTTAACGATTTCGTTTTCTTGTTACTAGGCTTCCAAGTACACGTATTAAAAGTAATTGGGTGTGAGAAATCTAATGCAACCTTTTTCAAGGAAATATCTACAACCGGTGTCAAGGAAAACCGAAAAAACTTCGGATACATTTTTATATTTATCTTAAAACCGCTTGTGAAATGGTAGAAAATAAAAAGACACTATTCGAAAAAATTCTAAATTTCCGACAAATAAGGTTCTTATGCGATTTTTGATAATGCGCTCTCATACTGTCGCATCCTGTTATGGAGCCTAAGACCTTGCAGCTTTTTGAGGTTTCATTTTAACTTTTTACATCTGTTTACGGGACTTTTTGCGAATACCACATCCAGTTACTTTTGAAGTAGCAGTAGTGATTTTAACTGTGATTCGGGGCATGCCCATAACTCCTTTGCCTTCCTATTGGAGAATTCCAATGAGCAATTGTATTGGTTCTTGCTGGGAGTAAAGTAACCTTCAACAGTGAATTAGCGTTTGTTTGTGAAAAAGCTCTGTTTATGTTAGTGAGAAAAAATGGGTCTTTTACAATTAGTTCTTTCGATGTTCCAAAGAAAAAGCGATTGGTTTCTTACTCGGAAAAGTTAATGGAATTCTATTAATTTTAGCGTGTTGGATTGACTAGAGTTTTGATATCTTCTTGACCGAGCGAAGCGAGCGGAAACGCATAGCACTTATGCCTATAATGCAAAATAAATGTATAATATCCAAAAAAAGAGAGAGAGAAAAAAAGAATAAAATATGTGTGTTTACAAATATCATTGTTTATGTTATCCTTCATAACCTGCAAAACAGTTAACTTTAATCCTTAATAACCTTTTTCGTTGTTGAGAGAATTGATTTTGATCATATTAACCTTTTTATTAATTAATATTGCTTGACATTATCTAATATGGCTTATAACCGTAGATAACGAGTCAAGTAGTAATAGATAACCAGCAAAGAGCCTGTAAGCTAATCAGTAAGCTTATCAGCGAGTACAAGTAACTCTTATAAATCACTACTGCTACTTCAAAAGTAACTGGATGTGGTCCTCGCAAAAAGACCCCTGTTTACGTTTTACACGAATGATTAAAAATATTAACTGTTTCAATTCTAAGCTTTCCAAATGACACTATATATATAGTCACAATATGAGTTGTTTTCATTCTGCGGTCTGTTGACTACAGTGAGAATAAGAGAAGCGGACGTCCTTGTCCATGGTAGGAAGCAGTGTTATGTCACTGATAAAAATAGCGTGAGCAGACAGAGCTGCACAACATCCAGCCCCTTCTACCCTTTGAAGCTATATCTAGCAGCCTGTTCTTCCTCTGGAATTCTACGTCTGTACGTTTTTTTCACGTATTCTGGCTACTTTGTCAATGTTTTCTGGTTATGATCGTATGGTTGGCTTCACGGTATTACTTGACAGGTATATACAAATTCACAACGTTTGACCGATTTTGACGTAACTTGGTACACAGGTAGATCTTGATGCGGGAGTGTCATAGCCATAAAGTAGGTGTAGCATGACACGCCGGGGAACAGCTGGTGTATAAATAAAAATTAAATTGGCCGATTATTATGTGGAAATTTTATTATTTCTCACTCCCGGTGTACATAATCAGGACGACATCAAATGCGGGTTCCCGGCATATTGTGGGAGGAAGGAAGCACGCTAAAAAGAGACAAACAAACTCTTTTTTTTTCTAATGATTTGAAACGATCATTATTTTAAATTGAATGACTGGAGATATCATAAAAACTGGTCGAAAAAATCGTTAGAGTCTGGATGCACAAACATAAAATACAATTTATTAGGTGTATCAATTAATTTTAATTAACCAATATAATATACGAATCAGTTTCAAAAAAATGTGATATGTCTAAAATCTATCATACTGCAACAGTGTTTTACTTAGATAGCAGAAAAAATTTCGAACCTTGCAAGTAGTTTGATCAACATTCTATATTATTTAATCATACTAAATTATTATCCTGCAACATCTTATATTATACATATTACACATTAACTTAAGAATAATTGTATTTTAAATCAAAAATATAGTCATTAGTTGTTGTTGAGTTAGTTATCAGATGAACAGTTTTATAAAACACACGAAAGCTCTTACTAATTCAGAGTCTGTTAATAATCTCACGATTCCATTCATTAAAAGGAAAAAATTAATTCACACACTGATACTATGAATGAGCTAACGTGAAACACATATTTTTACAGTCGAAGAAAAAATAAAAATAATATAATAAGTCTTCAGATAAACTTTACAAATCTTTCAGATTGTAGTCTTTTTTATTTATTTAAAATCTCAATTACTATGGGTTCTTCGCCTAGTGTCTAGGTTCGATTCCCACTTCTGGTAATGGTTTTTATTAAAAAAAAAAAAAAAAAAACAAAAAAAAAACACTGAATGCATCACCCGTATCCTGAATTGAAAAAGGTAGTATCCCATAAATAATCAATCCAAAAAAAATCAGTGTAATTAAGAACGACAGGTTTTTAATTAAAATACAATAATTAAATATTGCTATTGATATTATTAATTAATTATGCTGTCTTATGTATTATTTAAAGCAAAAATAATTTATGTAAAACTGTAACGACGGTCAGTGTTATTTCAACGATATTTGATGATAGTTTTGCATAATTTTAGATTCAACCAAAGTCAATAGTGTTGAGGTAGACGACTGACATGAAATTCGCAGCTTTCAGAATAAATGTGACCTGAAGGTTATTTATTGATTTAAAAATTATCAATTAAACTTCAAACAAGGTATCAAAAGAATATATGTTTATATATATATATATATATATATATATATATATACATATATTGCAAATACAAATCGCTTTTAGAAATCATTATTGGATTAAAGACCCTAAAACAACATTTAATATAAATACCCTAAAAAAAAAAAATAAATAAATAAAAGTTGTGTTTTTACATATTGTATATTTGTTTGCCTTATATTACCACATTTATATGTTCCAAGTACTTTAATAAAATTACTGATAAATCACAAAATTGTCGAAGGTGAAGGAGACGCCCAATTGTAAACTGACTCGTATTTGAATATGTATTATAGATTAATTGTATGAAGGTGCTATGTATCTCCTAATAAAGAAAAAATAAAAAATAAATATATATATATATATATATGTGTATATATATATATATATATATATATATATATGTATATATATATATATATATATATATATATATATATATATATATGTATATATATATATATATATATATATATATGTATATATATATATATATATATATATATATATATATATATATATATATATATATATATATATTGCAAATACAAATCGCTTTTAGAAATCATTATTGGATTAAATACCCTAAAACAAAATTTAATATAAATACCCTAAAAAAAAAAAAAAATAAAATAAAAGTTGTGTTTTTACATATTGTATATTTGTTTGCCTTATATTACCACAGTTATATGTTCCAAGTACTTTAATAAAATGACTGATAAATCACAAAATTGTTATTTTTTCTCTTTTATAATGACTGAAATATTTCATGAAATGTATGGTCACAGACGTGAATAAATACACTTTAGACTAAAAAGAGACATAAACAAATAATACAAAAAAAAAAGTATAAAATAATTAAATTCTCTCTCACTCCCTCTCTGTGAGGGTCAACAAAACGGCCGTGTTTTTGACATCTGGTCGTCACGGGTCAAGTGCTGGTAAACAAGGGACAACACACCAACACACTTTGTGCACGTGTGTATTTCAACATTTTCCCTCACTTCTAGTTCCGTGTGTTTGCAGCCCTCTCATCCTGCGCTTTTAGCTCGGATTTAAGCAAATAAATATAAAATTAAAATATTTAAAAGAATATAAAAAAAAAAAAAAACGAAACTGTCATTTGTTTTGGTTTTCAGTTGGAATTTGTATAGCGTACGAATTGTGTTGATTCATGGTGAATAGATATTCCTAAATAAATTAAACTGTTGAATTAAAATTTTAAAAATATCAACCTCACAACAGGCCACGAGGGCCCAGAGTTACAAATACATAAGTACTGAAATTCTGATTGAAGTGACTATAAAGCTAAGAAGGAATAGAGCTAATTTATAAGCAAGAGAAGTGACTGTGAGCGGTTCGAATCCCGCATCATATTAATTGAGTAGAAAATTTTAATAAATTTTATATTATTATTTATAGAGATATATGATTATTTACTACATAGCACACACGGAAGATAGTGTGTTCAGTACTATGCGCCAGCTCCTTGGTTCTTCTGTTTATAGGTACCCATTGAAAATATAAATCTCAATAATATAGTAAAAAGGCTTATTGCTGAATAACTATTAATTAAATATAACCATGAAAAAAAATATCTATAATTTACAGCTATTTTATTTGTTGTTTTCCCAATTGAATTACTTGATTATTTAAATTTGAATGCCCATTTATAAATGAAACAGATTCTCAGGACGAGTTACCTTCAGGTTACCAACCTATTATATCGAGGAGAGGGTTAATGTCTTTTCTTTATTCGGAAAAATAATGACAAAAGAAAAGGATCGAACCTACGATTGCTCACGGTTTAACAGTCGCTGCTCCTCGAGTTACATAGTAAATTTATGACGAACAATAAACTCCCAACTTATACATTATCCAAGACATTACTTAATATCTATACAAATAAAAAAAAATGTAACGGATAACTGTCGGTACCTGGAAGATGAATGTCAACAAATTTATTGGGAGCCTTTATCGACGAAATATCACCCAAAACAATGATTGTCGGATTTATTGTCTGTGCGTTTGTGCACGCTTATCTGAGGAAGGCTTATCCGATTTAGATGCGGTTTTCACAAATATATTGTGGTAAGCTCTACTTAACATTAAGTGATTGTTTCGTGACAATCAGTTCACAAATGAAAACTTTGTGTCAATGTAAATAATCACGTCGACGTTTGTAGGTTGTAGCCGTCAACCACATAGCATTCAATTATTACTGAGCCTATGATTCGCGATGACAATTAATAAAGGACAAGGTCAGACGCTAAAAGTTGTGGGTGTGGATACAGCCAAAAAATGCTGCCCTAAGTCCCTATTCCACGCGGGTCTTGCTAGACAGGCAGATATTCACCAATATGTTTAATTATAAGGTCTCGCCGCGTTTTAACGCATGTACAACAAGATATATTTATTTATTCTCATCCCTAAAGAGTGCGCAAGTGAATTTTTACTGATTATCCGCATATTTCGATATTTCTTAGTTTTTTTTTTATTTATTTATTTTTTTTTTTTATTTTATTATTACCTTAGAATATCAGCGAGGGAATGTCAGATTTATTTAAGACTTAATATATTATTAGCTAATTTTTGAATTTTCTTTGTTTTATATACATATAGAGTAATCCGGAATTCTGTGGTTCGGCAAGATTGATAATCCGGCAGGGGAGTCAAGGCCAAACGTGAGAAGTTCGTCTCTTCAGTTCTTAAGCATCATTTCCGCGAAATCCCTACCCCAACAACCCCTTGGTGCCCAACGGGGTGGTAAAAAAATGTCCCGGACACTTTCTCTGTGTTCAAATACGTACATGCTTCCAGTTCAGCTGATAGCTTTCGACTGAGGCAGTAAAATTCTACCAGTGCAAATTTTATTTTAGTCTTATAGTCTACATTTCGTTTTTTCGCCTCTATCCATTTTTTTCGACATGCATCCAATTATCCGGAATATTTGATAATGCGGTATGCTTCAAATCCCGAACGTGCCGGAACAAAGGAAGTTTACTGCATATATATATATATATATATATATATATATATATATATTTATATACACACATATATATTCCTCTATATTTAGAGTAAGAAAGCTAAGAAGGGATATAGCTAATTTATGAGTAGGAGAAGTGACTGTAATCGTGTGCACGGTTCGACTCCCGTATCATTTTAATCGAGTCGAGGATCATTTAACAAGACTCCAACCCCGCTCTCAACCCCCCCCCCCCCCAACCCACGAAGAAGAAGAGCAGGGGTTAGTCAACCCTCTTCCCTTACCGGACAACCCCTAGGCATAATTGGCTTACTGCGTTACTAACTCCACTCCTCGAAAAAAAAAACTCCTCCTCATGCTTCATGGTAAATCTCGTAGGGGCGTAAGTACAGTGTAGTGTAAGCTCATATATATATTTATATACACACATATATATTCCTCTATATTTAGAGTAAGAAAGCTAAGGAAGGGATAGAGCTAATTTATGAGTAGGAGAAGTGACTGTAATCGTGTGCACGGTTCGACTCCCGCATCATTTTAATCGAGTCGAGGATCATTTAACAAGACTCCAACCCCGCTCTCAACCCCCCCCCCCCCCACGAAGAAGAAGAGCAGGGGTTAGTCAACCCTCTTCCCTTACCGGAGAACCCCTAGGCATAATTGGCTTACTGCGTTACTAACTCCACTCCTCGAAAAAAAAAACTCCTCCTCATGCTTCATGGTAAATCTCGTAGGGGCGTAAGTACAGTGTAGTGTAAGCTCATATATATGTATATATATATATATATATATATATATATATATAAAAGTTAAGATTTTGAACGTTATTTCTTGTGAGAATCGATTTATTGCATACCTTTTAATTTTAGGGTTATATTTTTCTGTACTTAATTACTAGTTGCACTGAGAAGTGGGTCTCGTTGAGGGATCCGGATCATGAAATGAGAACTCAATTGAAGTTGTGGCAATATGGCGACCGAAAGACCATTTATTAATATTATCAACGAGTTGGATTCACTTGCACTTATGTTCATTGCGTAATTGCTATGCGCTTCCGCTCGCTTCAGGATATATCTAGTTAATCCAACTCTTTGTCAATATCGATCACTGATTTTTTGGCGTAAAATAGACCGATATGCAATTTAATATTGCTTGAGTACTTTTTCAGTCCTTGGTAAATCCCAAATATTCAATTTCCTAGCCGAAAGAACAGCAAAAAGAACACTACAACATAAACAACACTAAGAAGTGAAACAAGAAATAATAAATATAACTTGTAAAAAACACGAATCTAACAGTAAGTGAACACAAAACGACGACTAGAGCGGAAGAAAGTACAGCCAATGGAATTGCCCGTAGGAATGAACCAATAGAAACGCTTTATTTGAGTACTCATTCCATGATCCGGATCCCTGAACGAGACCCACTTCTCGAGATCGGTGCAACTAGTACATAAGTACCTATTTTTTTTTCATTGGGCTATCCTGATTTTAATAGCTCTCTGCGGGATTAATAGAGCAAATAAGTCAAACGCGGACTCTTAAAAAAATAAAATAATAAAAAAAAAAAAAAACTGGGAATGGATCCTGAAATAATGATATATATGCATATAGTACTACATTGGAGGGCAAATTTCCAAAGAGGAAGAGATCGAGAAAGGTAAAGGGGGATGACGTTATCACTGAATGGAGGTAACGGTGACGTAACGAAACGGACATACATCAGCGGCCACCTTCGATCCTCCTTGGCCTTGGAGAATATTTGTCTCGCTGACAGTCCTCTCAGCCCGGGGACAGTTTCATCCCAGGACGTTTGTCTGCGAGACTCTCTCGTGTGCCCCGCTCGTCCCGGAATCCCTGTCCCGTCAGCGTGGAAATATTGGCTCTCATGCTTACCGGGACGCTTAATGGAACCACAGACCTAAAGTGGTCTTACCCCCCCCCCCCCTTCTCTCTCTCTCTCTCTCTCTCTCTCTCTCTCTCTCTCTCTCTCTCTCTCTCTCTCTCTCTCTCTCTCTCTCTCTCTCTCTCTCTCTCTCTCTCTCTCTCTCTCTCTCTCTCTCTCCCTCTCTCTCTCCCTCTCTCTCTCCCTCTCTCTCTCCCTCTCTCTCTCTCTCTCTCTCTCTCTCTCTCTCTCTCTCTCTCTCTCCTCTCTCTCTCTCTCTCTCTCTCTCTCCCCCCCCCTCTCAACTACAAATCTACATGCCAAACTCCTAAGGGATTCCTGTCCCTCAAAAATGTGGGAACCTTGTGGGATAATACGCTCTTGAGAATTTCCATAATACGGAAAACTGAATGGAACAATACTAGAATGTATTTCTTAACGCCAATCGCTTTACGGCTTACACACATTCTAATAATCACAACCATGTTGCACAATGTGTTCTCAGCAAAAATTTTAAATTTCTCATTTGATTGAAATAATGACTCGAAGGAGGAGAATACATGCCCTTTGCAGAGATCTAAAAAAAAAAAATATCTGAGTTTGAAGAACCACTCATTGAAAAATTTATTTCGGACCTCATTAACAATAACTTAGTCTAGGTTTCAACTTAAAATTTTATCCCCACATATTGCCAAATGAACAGTCAATCTATTGCTTCCCATCCTATTATCAAATCTGACCTAAGACCCTATTATGCGAATCCATTACAAGAAGAACAGACTTCAGAACGCCTTCAACTGGTCGATTACTTATTTTTTTAACATATCCTCTGATTTTCATTAACATTAATTTTTTTCCTTTTACTGAATAAAATATTAAAAATATCTCTTTTCTTGAAACATTTAAAGAGTACAATCTATTAGTTTTAGACGATTCCGCTTGTCAAAATATTCGTAGAAAGTGATAACGGAAAATTGTGTAAGACAAAACATATTTGATTAGAATCCCATCAAACAGGCAATACTAATGTTCTAGACCCGTCGTATTTTCGTGTCAATGGTGTATATAATGTCAACACTCATTTCAGAACTTCCGGATCAATCTATCAGATTGAAGTCATTTATGCCAAGCAAGTATACTTAAATCTTACATGATTGAATATGCATCTATCAGAAATAATTAATTTTTCCTATCATCATTTTCCTAAAATTATAAGCAAATAGATTTTATTAAATCGTGTGAAAACGGTTGTTGTTTACACTTATAGAACAGTACTACTTTTCTAAGTGTGAACGTTTTGGCCTAAATATAAATTAAATTAAACCTAAACCGTGGCAATTATAATTCATTTTTATTTACGTATAAGTAGTTGGCTACTACGGCAATTTCACACCTTTAAGATGGTACCTGTATGGTCTAATAAACCAGCAATGTGATAATACCACATGAATACCTGTCATATTTATTTAATTAGAGGTTTAGAAATGGCAGGGAGCAAGGTTAGCTCAGTGGTAGAGCACTCGACTAATGAACTGGAGGATCCAGGTTCAAAACCCGAGCGCGCACTAAAGATTTTTTCTTCTAGTGCCGTCGTTCGAGTGTTGGATTTGGGGTCCCAGATCGTCTCTAGGCTCACCCAGCCTTTAATTAATTAGTTAATTAATTAATGGGTACCTGCAAAGGGAAAAATCAGCCGGAGCATAGTATTGGCCACAATATCTCCCTGGTGTGCCGTATGGTTAAGAGTCAGATACCTCTACAGTATCTGCCCCCGTTACGAGACTGATAGTTTTTTTTTTTTTTTTTTTTTTTTTTATTTAGAAATGACAGTAATATGCCTGATATTACATAGTGTTCTGAAAGTAACTGAGTATTGTGGTTATGTACTGGCTGCTTTTCCTCGACAATTCTGTCATGAGGAATGTTTAATTTCTGTCTTGTGCTGCGATTCGTAAGTAAGTGTTTAACGGTAAACCAAGTGGGTTTTTAACAATAATTTGTATTTTAAAATTTATTATTGTTAACACTTGATAAAACGGGGTCTCCCGGTGAGAATGGCTCTCTAGTGGCTAAGGTCTTAGATTCCAAAAAAAATTGATAAAATAGAATCCATTGGCTAATAATATAGGTTACTATTTCTACGATTATTTTAAAATAAATATGTCATGTTTCGAAGAACAAATAATTCAACACAAACAACAATGACAGCATAAATTCCAAATAAAGTGTACAAACATAATTCCAACCGCAAAATAAATTATTGTAAGCCGAGTGGAAAGAGTAATTGTATTTCGTTGTTAAAATTAATGAGACCAGGTAATAGGATAGGTTTAATTCGGGTACTTGGTTAAATGTTGTAGAAAGCGATTTAGACGGAGGGAGGGGTGGAAGCGTTCGCAGAGCGGAAAGTGTGGTCAAAGTTTTAATCAATTGCAGTAAATCAGACGGACACCGAATGAGGCTCAGTAAACTGTACATCCGTCAAACAAGTTGGGTCCATCTCCCCAAAACCAATTTCACTTTTACACTAACTCACTTTGTATAGGCAGCGGAGGGTCCAATATTAGTGTCCTAGAATTCCTCAATACCTCAAACCAATTAATGATTTTCTTTTACAAATATATATATATATATATATATATATATATATATATATATATATATATATATATATATATAAAAATATATATATATATATATATATATATAAATAAATATGTGTGTGTGTTTGTGGGAAATAATATATTTCCCAAAGAGTATTCATGTTTCCTAGATAATTGATTAAGTACTTACTTATTACTAAATACTTCTCAGGTGTTTGAAGTCGAAATGAGTATCCATACCTGCGAAAATAATAAAAGATACATGAATAAATTGATAAATTAAATAAACGAATTAAATATTAAAACCCCTTCACCACACTAAAAAAAAAAGAGAACTTACTTTGGTTTACATTCTTTTATATTTGTAAGAGTTGCATTGGGGTCATGGGAATTGACGGAAAGAGACAAATATGTCCTTAAACTGTTCTGGCTGTGAAAATATGTGTACTTAACTTGTTTAGAAAATAATTACTTTTTCGTTTCAGGCTTTATTTTTCATTGATTCAAGGTGATCAGATATATTTATTTATCAACTAAATTATACAAACTTATTAACTCAAAATTATTATTGAATAAAAGAGGGATTTGATGGATCTGGATCTCTGGCGAGATTTCCTATAACTCTCCCCCGTCGGCCTTGAGTACGGTAGTACTCTGAAGGCTATGAATAGGAGCTAGCGGCGCCTGGTATCGGAAAAGACATGAATGAGTTGGTAAGAGAGCGGATACAGTCTGTTAGAGCAATTGGTCCGGGCTTCCTCTCCAACCATCCGCTCTAGGCTGCACTAGTCCCATGCTCCGTGCTTCCTCCGTGACCAAGGTCTCCCGGGAGTCTGGGGGGGACGTGATGGGAGAATGGAAGGTATGGTGGGAAAAATGTAAAAGCGGGTGTTGTGTGGATAACTAAATGTATTATCTTTCGACATTGTAATATTTTCTACACCTTGCCGTGCGTAGAATGTGTACGTCGCATGAGGAAGGAACCGACGTGAGACGTGCCTAGCTCGTTAAAAATGTATTCATCAGTTACCATTGTCGGGTGTAATCAGTACATGAATGGCAAAAATCCCTATCTATGCAAAAAATAAAATCTGGTCCGTTTTTATTTGAGGTAAAAGACACCATGTGGAGTACTTGGTTTGGCTTGACTATGATCAATACTTCCAATTACCTATCAATGCCAATAACAATGTAAAACTTTAAACAATTTGTATAAGTAACAAATTTTAATAGTTCAAAGTAATGGAAAATTAGCTCTCTTGAACAATTACAAATATGTGACATGGCGTCCTTTACCTCCTGGGTTGAGGTATAGATATACATTTCGACCAAAACTTTGGCTCTATCGAACGAACACTGCTGGTGACTAACGAGAACATATGGTTGGATGTGGTCTAGCAGGGTGTCCCGTTTCGAATTAATCCCACCGAGCATTCAGCGCACGAGGGGTTTTTGGCATTCGGCACTCATTTCAGGGGGGGGGGGGTGCTCACATTGGGGACCGGTGGGGGTGGGGTGCGAAACAGGGAGAGAAAGTTGACAATTTAGACATGACATAAATTGAATCCGTAGCCATCAATTTGAGCCGTCACCTTATCAAAGCAGCTCTCTCCGACGCACTGTAGGGAACGGGACGTGACAGCTGTCCGACAAGAGCTTGAATATTTGATTCGGGGTCTGCAGGTGTTCTGCTACCTTCGGATCCTGTGGTTGAGCCGGGCTTATACCTACAATGTGGGACCGTTTCAAAGAAACCTTCATTTAATATAGGCAGGGAGACCTGGATGTCCTGCACATACACATGTTTACTGGCTCACATTTTCTACTTAAATAAACATATTGTAATAAAACTGATATTCGAACATCCACGGCTCAATCACTCACAACTATTTAGAAAACATGACACTCCAAGGTACGTGAGGTTGTATTATTCCGTTGTATGTCACTTGCTAAGATACTGCATAAAATGGACATTCTACCGGGAGCAGTCCGAATATTGTCAAGAATACAATTTTCATTTTATGATATTTATGAACAGTATTTGAGTATTTATTGCAGTGTAGGTAGTTGTTTTTCTCTCGAAAGGAGCTCTGCCCGTCCGCTCGACCGCAGTCTTCAGTAATTCAATTCACACTTAAGGGTAATTAACTGCTGTACCTAATTGAGTATTTTTATTAGGGTGTAATTGTTTTCTTTATGAGCAAGGTAAATTGAGTTCTGATCGGTAGTCTTAATATTGTCAAAGAAGGCAATCCTCACTTTATGGTATTTAACTACAGTATTTAAATATTTTTATTGCTTTACCACCTGCAAGATTACGGTGTTCACATTCCTGTATCTAACTCATTTCTTCAAAAATGTCACTTTGACCCCTTGATCCCTTGAGCCCTCAATTAATCTCAAAGGGGAAAAATTAACTCGATCTCACAATATGATCACTCCAACAATGAAACAACAGCATTCAGCAGTTTCACTTGCGGTACAAATGTTTTTAGCTTGGACAAGGTAAGTCGATCTTTGTTCGTAGTCTAAGATCTTAAAATGGTCGAGAATATAAGTATTTCTATTGATTGTTCCATAGGAGAAAAAAAAAACTACGCCGTCTTAGAACTAACTGTAAGGTTTCGTAAACAACAATTGTGCAGCTTTAATTATTGGCTGTTCCCGATTAAGAAAGTCACTGCAACGCTGGATTGCAGTCAATAAAAGAAAAGAGCCTTTCACCTCTTGCATCGGAATGCAACAGATATTTCTGAGTTTTTTTTCTACAATCTTTATGATGCAGTTCGCAACGTGACGCGAATTGTAAGTTCAATCACGTCAAAGAAATTCTCCGTAGCCTTAATATGGAAGAATTATTAATTTTTATATTGTGTACAACAAAGAAGAAGATTTTTTTTCTTAGGTACCTGAGTAATTTTGCGTTCGCTGGAAAAATATTAATGATATAATGACATAATTTCTACAGCTGTTCGTTCGTTTAAGGTATTTTTCTATTCTATCTGCTTTAGGTAACCTCAACTTATACTAAACGCTAGACGTTATGGTCATTTGATAAATGAAACTAAATTTTATAACTAAAATGTTTAATATTTATTTGCCAACGTTACGACTTGAATTACAAGCCATCTTCAGAACTAAAGAGGCCTTAGAACTGTAGTATCCACCGTAGGGTCATTCCATTTCAATATCACCCAATATTTTAATGAAATGTAACCCATGATTTCAGATTTTCCTGAAACTTTGCACATTTGCTTGTACTTATGCCCTAAGAATACCTGTGAAGTTTTATTGTTCTAGAATATATGCTTTTCCTTTAATAAAATTTTAAAAATATTAATATTGTGATAATTTGGATTCACAGAATCGCTTACGGGAAAAGACTAATATTTACAAAAACTATAATATTTGAGGTACCAATAAAGATTTTGTCCTGGAAATTTTTTCATAGTACAACAGAAGTACATACTTTACAAAAATGCAGTCATTTAAGTAGCCATAGTATTACAAAAAATTATAAAATTCATATTGCTTGACATTATTGTGGTTTTTGAAACTAAAACATGGGTTTACAAAAACGCTTGTAACTTTTTTCTCCAAACAGCTGGGAAGCTGGAATTTCAAACAAATCCTAATATTGTGAGCTTTTTATTAGTATAAAAAACTAAATGGCGTTTTTGTGGGGTCCATTTTTAGATAATGACACTTTCAATAAAATTGTTTAACATTTGGTGCCAATTGCTCAGATAGTCCGATTTTTGCATTTTAGTACCTCTTGGTGGCGTAGAGATAAGGCAAATATAGCCCATGGCAGTACGGGTATGATAAAGCAATCTTGTTTATGGATTTTGCTGGGAATTACACCTTTCTAATAAATACAAAATGAAGTTCAGACTTTCCATTGGTCAAGGAGGGGCTGTACTATTCATCCAGTTTATATATATAATTAATGAGGAAAATGAATTGAAATTATTGAGATTTGTCAAGAAACATTATACTTTGATTACTTATCAATTGAGGAATATAACGTATAGTATGACGGGAGCCGTGCTATAATAAACTTCACACAATTGTATAGTAGCGTTATTTAAATCAATGAAATAACTACTTATCAGCCGTGACGAAGCACGGGTAGTCAGCTAGTAATAATATAAAATAGGCCGTTGTAAAATGGCTCTTTTTGAGTAAACAAACATTTGATGCTTACATAGGTGGATATAAAAGATAGATCCTACAAATAAGCTCTCATAAAAGCATATTTGAAGGCAGGTAGCTAAAATATAATACTGAAGGAGTTATGAATAGCCAAAATTAATTGTAGAGAGCAACTAAATACGGGCAGTCACTTGTTGCCCCTTGACAAACCCTTGGTCATAAAGTCCATCGAATTTCATGTAGCCACATTGAGATTACTCAAACATTATGCTATTCCTATCCCTTTCCTCGCCTCCATACACGTGGAGAAAAGCCTGAAAGGAAATAGCACACGTGTACTCTCAGCGTCACATATGGTCCGCATAAGGCGAATTGACCTTGGTGGTTCTTCTATTCCCGGAGCAGCCCACATATGCCGCCGCATCGGGAGGGTTGTGTTCTTCATATTTCCTCTCTTCTCGTCCCTCCCCCCCCTCTTCCTTATTCGTATTTTCCTTCAATGGAATTGAGTAGTCCACGTGTAAATCGCTTTACTCCTCTTCCAGTGTCATCGAACCTCGCACGTTTAATCAATTCATGCAGATTTCCGTCAAAATGATGTATCTTTTCCAAGGATTTAAGAATAACGATCTGAAACGTTCCAGAATAAGCATGTATGTATATACCTATATATCGGGGTGAGGTTAGCTCAGTGAGGTAGAGCACTGGACTCATATGCTGGAGGACCTGAGTTCAAATCCCGAGCAAGAACTTAGGACTTTTATTTTCTAGTGTCTTCGCTCATGGGTTGAATTTGGCCCCCCTGACCGTCCCTAGGCCAACCCAGCCTTGGGTACCATGGTGCTAATGACCCTAGCAGTCGAAGCAGTAGAGGGGAAAATCAGGCGGCCGGATCATAGTACTGACCATAGTATCTCTCAGGGCTCTCGTGGCCTGTTACGGGACTGATTTTATATATATATATATATATATATATATATATATATATATGTATATATATATTTTATTAATGACCTACATGTTTCGCTGCCTTCATACGACCCAGTCAGGGGCCATTAGAACCCTGTATGTATGATGCACATGCCACCCATGTTTTTTTATATTACAGATCAGAATTACATTTGTGTAAGTTGCTATAAAAAATAGATCCTGAATGGGCCTTTATATAATTCAAAATATAATAAAACCAATTAACATTACAAAACATAACTCACATTTTTTTAACCTTTAATTGACATAATTAGAGTAAATTAAACCATTTTCATTCAAGCCACCCCATATATCAGAGATTTTCCGTCAAGAAAAAATGCACTAGCTAAATTTTAAATTTATATTTTATTTGTTTTCTCTTAAATTTGTGTCGTTCTCGCAATGCCATTAGCTCCTGTAGTAAGCTAGCTTCTTCCAAGGAAAGTTCATTTGTACTCAAGATCGGGGTGTCCGGTTTTGGACGCATGGCGAAGTTCCAACAGAAAGAAGTCGTTGTGCCGATTATGGTTACGATTTTAATTATTTTGCGTTAGCCCTTATTTTTATTTTACACGTAGGCAGGTGCCATTGGCAATCCGGGGAGTATATAGAATTACTTCGGGGAGGGGGACCCGAAGCACCGACTGAGTCAAGTAAAACGCTATTACACCCGAAAAAAAATATTTTATTCTGAACTAAGTGATCTTATTCAATTTATATTAGAGGTTTTTGTAACACAATTTTACTAATTACTGCAGCCCCTCAGTGCCTCCTTATATACACCTATGTTGGCGATCTAACACCGTCTTTATACAACAGGCTTTCGGCTTTTACCAATGTTCAATCACCTCTGACTGCTTATCACCTCGGCGTTTAACTATCTACATCGCATTATGAACTACTTGATTATATTTTGATTGCATTATTTAATATATGAGGTTAGTGAATAGTTGGGATTCGGCAAAGAACAACAATCAGAATAATAACGTTTCGGCGTGCTCTTTGGCACCCTTCTTTAGCTCCAAACAATAGATTTTGTTTCAAAACTTTGGTTATTTTTAATCGCCAAATCCTAATATTCCATTACTCCTTATCACCTCGACAAGCTATGAACACCTCATTATGTAAATAGATTTAATTATTCCTGAGTGTTTTAGGCAGTGAAAGGCCAATCCTTTTGGGTTTCTGAACCGTCAATTCAAGGCGCAGTAAAGTCAAATTATTCCGGTCTTCGATGGTGTGTCACAAGGGCCTGTTTAATGACACATCACTAGTGGATACATATTCGGGGATCTCGTAAAGCACGGCGGTCTGGTATTCCCATCAAACCGGGGTCTGAAGCCCAGATAAACAGCCACCCATTAGCAAATTGCTAGCTCGGATGTGACCTCTCCACGGCTCATTCGCTCACTCCCGCTCACTCTCACTCTCACTCCCTCTCACTCTCCCCGTTTCAATTTACATTTCCTATATCGGCAACCCTTCCTCACGAACGGGCACCTCGATTATTTAATTAGCCTCCTCCGGCCGAGGGTATTTGATTAAAAAGGTTATCGGTGTTGATTTCGGAAGGGGGCGAAAAGATATGGGCAAGGTTTATATTTGAATGGGGTTTTTAATGGATTAAATCCTGTCTAATTCAATATTTAATTTCAAGCTAATGAAACGATTCAAAAATAAAATTGTTGGGATATGATATTTATTTAAATGTTAACATCCATTTACAATTAACTCAGAGTTATAGGACGGGTTATCTATAGGTTACCGCCCTTTTCTAGGCAGGACAGGCATGTTGCCTTTTGCACCTTAGCACTCACGGCCACCGGGCCTCGGAATATAATATAAATTAGGTAGAATTTAATCCATTAAAAACCCAACATATATATATATATATATATATATATATATATATATATATATAGGAAGGAAGACTGCTTTAATGACCCCATGCCTCCTAGGATAAAAAAGAATTTTGATATTTTGGGTCATCTATAAGAATAAATAATATATATATTCTTTGAACTATTTTATTTTGTAACTGCCCTATGTTATTCGTGGTCTCCATGCCACCACCTTACGGGAGGTTAAACGTAAACAATGATTGAATACATCAGTTCAGTTAATACAATTAACAGTGATATTGTAAACAGATTGTTTAGGTTTTAATGGCCCCCGAGGAGGTGGTATATTTATTTATATATATATATATATATATATATATATATATATATATATATACTAGCTGAATACCCGTGCTTCACCACGGCCGATAAGTTTAATAAGATATTATCAAAATTAACGCTACTACATAATTTTGTGCAGCTTATTATTGCACGGACTTTAAAGTTACCCAGGAGCTACAACAACCGCTTAAAAAGTTAAACAGGTAAACAGAGACAAATACACGTTGAAAAGCATAAAACTAACAAGTTTGAAGTTTTAAGCACTTATCTCTTCGATTGACATCGCCCCACCGAACATTACAACAGAATCTTATTGTAGAGAATATAGTAACCTTTTGATTAGCCGCCTTCCACTTACTTCGACTTCCCAACCGTTTTGGAGATATTTTGGAAAATATAATGATATCCGAATACTTTGTATCACCATTCATACAATTTTTTTCTATATACTTCGTTTTTGAATACCCAATCAGAAAATTATTTGAGAAGTATTTCTATCAATTTTTCTGGAAAATGGCTACAGAATTCGCTTAAAAAATGGTTTCATTCGTTTTCCTACGTTAAGGAATCTTTCGCACAAATTTCGCTCCAAAAACCATGTTCCAGTAAACGGATTCAACTGGTCAATGAACTTGACGTTTTAAATGAGAAGAAAGATTTTTGTACCAAATGTTATCAAAATCTAACTATTTTTGAGCCGACGAGGAACTTCTTAATAATTCAAACCCCCCTAAAAGTACTTAAACATTTGAATATAAAAAAAAAAAAAAAAAAAAAACTTTCTCAGCGAGTGTTTACATTCTAAACGGATTGCCTGTGCAAACTTTTTAAATTTTTGTGTTAAGTGGTTCGGGATATTATTTCCTCGGATGGACCATCACCAGGGCTTAAATTCTATGAGGGACAAAATCACAGTTTATTTGAAGTTGAATTCAAGGACTCCCATCATAGTTGAAATTAACCTCAATTAAAAATAATACTATGAAATAGATAATGTACGGTAACAGCTCTTCTCTTAGCGTCCTAGCAACGCATTCTATCTAGGCTTGGCTGCTCTAACCAACTTTAAACCGCTCAAAAAATACTTAAAAATTCGAATATCAAAAAATCCTTTCTTAGCGAGCGTCTACGGTCTATAGGGAGTGTCTATGCAAAATTTCAAGTTTTTCTGTCAAGCGGTTTGGGCTGGGCGATGATAGGTCAGTGAGTGAGTGAGTGAGTGGTATTTGACAAATATATAGTATATATATATATATATATATATATATATATATATATATATACTTTTTCTTCCATTGTTGACCTCCAACTTCCAATATTTTTGTTTTTTGTAGCTAATAGGTCATAAAAACACACCTTCACTTAATGTATTTTATTATTTTCACCCTAACCGGTTTCGAGCTATTCTGCTCCTCCTCAAAGGGTATTTCTTGCTAAATTGTTCATCAAAATCTCTTCATAATATCCCTCCTCCCTACATTTTGACTTGTAGGTATTATTCACTTTTTCTTCCATTGTTGACCTCCAACTTCCAATATTTTTGTTTTTTGTAGCCAATAGGTCATAAAAACACACCTTTCACTTCATGTATTTTATTATTTTCACCCTAACCGGTTTCGAGCTATTCTGCTCCTCCTCAAAGGGTATTTCTTGCTAAATTTTTCATCAAAATCTCTTCATAATATCCCTCCTCCCTACATTTTGGCTTGTAGGTATTATTCACTTTTTCTTCCATTGTTGACCTCCAACTTCCAATATTTTTGTTTTTTGTAGCCAATAGGTCATAAAAACACACCTTTCACTTCATGTATTTTATTGGCGGTCTATACTAACTATACAACTGAGCTGAATGTTATTGAAAGTGTTGACAACATAAGTTGTCTTCATAATTCTCTCTCAAGAATCATTTCTATTATTTGGAGCATTTTAAAAAGCTTCAGAAACAAAAGGTGTAAATACATAAAAATTAATAAATAGAAAATTTATTAGAATTCCGAATCGCTTTTCATGCTATTAGAACCTTTTTTTATAGACCAGAACCACTTGTATCTTTTGATAAAATATTTTTTTTTAGTTATACTCTCTCAACTCCAAATGTAAAGAGAATTTTAAATATTCCACATGAAAAATGCATGTGTTACATATTTATATTCCTAGAATGGGCATCGCTTTGAATGTGGTTTCATACTTCACTAATCAACCTATATGTGTATTTAGTAGCAAATGAACATATGCCCTTAATTGGTAATACGTATTCCGCTCGCAGAGCACTGAAAAACACTTAAAGATACATTCAATTAATTTAGCAAATCGTTTTAGGAGCCGTTTGGCAGGAAAATTGCAAAGAAAAAAACTATATTGATAAATTGAAAGTGAGTGAAAGAGAGAGAGAGAGAGAGATGAGCAAATGGAATTGTGGATAGGAAACGTTGAGGGACAGGTCTCTTTGTTGTCTAGGAGGGTCTTTCATTGTCCCCTAGATCGGGGTAATGCGAGAACAGCTGACCAACGCTCAGTCCCAGAATTTGCATTACATCAAGAATTTCTCTATAGAAAATTCAAACTTGCGTTGTTTTTTGTTTATTTGGTAGATTTTATTTAAGCTTATAAGCTTAAATAAAATCCCAATCCTTGTAGCCTATAGGCTCAATATATATATATATATATATATATATATATATATATATAAATCAGAGTTTCTGTTTAACTAAGGGGAATAATGTTTTTGATGATCCTGTAGTTTTTTAACTTCACTATTGACGTGAGTGGTAAATGACAATTTAGCATCCGATTGGAATGCATGATATTTTAAAGATTTTGATCAGGATTCTGCTAAAATTTGAGGGAAAATATGCTTTAAAGTAACAGAGTTAAGTAGCCAACCGAATAAATGGACGAAAGCAGAATAGCGAAGATAGAAGAGGAGTAATTTTTCATAGTGGAAGGAAAAGGACAGACAACCCTTTGTTTGTAGGTGCATCATTGTCCAAGGGAGCGATAATGACAAACGGTCCTTACAAAAGCCTCCCCCACTGCATCGCCGGGTTGCATTCAGCTCCCCCTGTTCATTCCTACCCCCGAAGGGAATACACGATAGCCGAGGTTCTACAGGTTTCATTTCAACCTTTTTCTCCTCTTTTCGTTCTATCGCTGCACCATTAAGCAGAAAAAGAGGGTGCGTGCGGATGAAAGAGACGCCGCTAAATAGAACAGACGAAGGGTGGAGTATAAGAAGACTTTCAATGACCGCGAAGTTGAGCCTTATGAATGGGTGCATAGCCGCGGAAAAGGAGTCGGAACAAACCTCTCTTTCACTTTCACAACTGCTCTTTTTTACTAATGATACTCTTCTAAGAGGGCGTAAGCAATTCTGTAGGGGCTTGTTTATACAATGGCCTTCGAGGTGGACAAATTAACCTCTTTTAGTCAGAGAACACAATAACAACTATACACTTTTAACAATTTAAACAAATTTCTACGAAACCATAAGAATTTATATTTCCCCAATCAGCCAAGAATACATTAAAGTCTCCAAGAATTATAAATACATTAATAAACTAATTATTTTCCTGGAACCGCGCCGTCTTTCGCACGTCGAAAATTAAAACCAGAATTACCATCATATGAAATAGCAATGTAACAAGGATGACTCAAGAATTGAACCATATGCGAGAAGAAATTTAAGGAAACGTAAAGTAAGGACATTTATCGAGGAGGACCCCTCCTCCTATGTGTCCTTCCGACCCGGAAGGACACATAGAATATTATTTCCTCCTAGTAAATTTTAAATTTATCTAAAACTAAAAACTTAATAAAAAAAATGAAGGAATTCAAAGTCTTGGATTATTAGAATTTTCAGTGGCCTATTCAGCGGTTGCACTTTATGTACATATAGATTCACCTATATTGATATATGTACACGCAACTGAAGCATAGATAGAACAGATATAGAATGCAAATGTTCTTTCATAAATCTAGCATCAATAGTTTACAATATTCTAGTAAACAAATTAATGGAAGGCAATTTTTCTTTATTTTGTTTTTTTGTCTTTAGTTTTACTTTTTTTAAGCGCCCATGGTCTATCAGGGAATGGGAAGGAACCCATTGCTGAAAAAAGTGAACCTCCCAAAGTAATGACTCCACCCAAAATCTTCTGAATCCATTAAACCACGAGGAGACTCAAATACAGCAATGGACATTAACATAAAAATGCTAATGTTTTTTATGCATATATATGTTTTTTATACATTATATTGGCTTAATATGATATGATTAATAATGCATGGGCTTGCTCACCGAATGAATCCTTTTAATTTAGAGGTTAATGACAATTCTCTTTAAGCCCTCAACATCCAAGGTATCCAGTTACAAATTATGATTTTAGTTTATTTTTTTGTCTTAAAACAGTGAGAAATTAATAATTCTAGATAAATATGTACAAATATCAGTCTAGTGAATTAAATTAATTAATATTGTTTGTTAAATAAAAACAAATGGAAAAGTCAACTTGAAATTGTATAAATTCAACTGCGAGTAGAGTGTATCTCATAAAGAAACATTTCATCAGAAGATGTAAAAGAAAATAATATCTTATTATGAGAAAAAATGCAGAGAAAGAAAACATGGAAAGCTTGGTGCACTCGGATTCACACGAACCGAGAATTATAAAACTCAAGGAGGAAAAATAAAAACGGATTATTTGCATTTTGTAATAACACAAGTAATAAAACGAAACGGATTTCGCATAGTTCAAGTAGAGTTTAAGGCTTGCATACGTAATGTGGAAAACACTGTGGAGAAAAAGATTATTTGTTTTTCTTTCTCATAAATTCTTCTGTCAAGTATTTCATGGAACTAAGATAATTTTTTTCTTTTTTAGCACGAGAAGATGAAGGTGAAGAATATGATTTTCCCAGTTCTGCGGTTATTCTTTTTTCTTTCTCTTGGAAACGATTGCGTTTCTATTTATAAAAACAAAATCTTCTTGGAATTTATTTATAAAGTAAAGAAAGTTTACAGAATAAAGTATGAGTTTGTGTAATTATTAATCACAATTAAAAGGAAATAAAAATCACATAATAATATGTATAAAAAGTCTGAATAAGAGGAACTGTGTCTGGAAATATGCTTAAGCCTGGTTTCATTTGGAATGCCTTAAATATAACGAAATTAGCACCTTATAATCTTCAGGCACTGTTTTGTTTGACGGAAGGTTTTTTATTAAACTTTATGCTTAAAACTTATTTTAAATTTAATAGGCTTATAGGACTAATCAAGAACATTTTTTTCTTGCACTAAAACCCTTTCTCCTGTCCTTCTGCTGGCTTGATTTATTTTTCTTAATACTTCCTTAAGTTCAAACGAATGCAAGGTTTACTTCATCCGGATATTCTGACCGATTTTCATTTATTTATTTTCCTTTTCAAGCGTCAGTTTCCATTCAGGGCTCAATTTGGAAGGTTTTAGCCCTTAGGACACACAGTGGAGTAAACGAGGAAAGGGCTACAAAATGCAATGTCCATTTCTTTAGTTAATTAAGTCAGTTTGAATATTTTACGAGATAATCGAGTTTGAATAGCCCATCGGATGGAAATTTTGTTCCATATAGAGATAGACATTTTTTGATCCGGCTAACCGCCTGCGCGTGGAAAGCAATAACGGGAAAAATAATCTCGGTTCACTGTTTTTTTCTCTTTTTGACAAATTATCACTTCCTTTGTTCGTCGGATCAAATGTCTAACTCTCGGAACAAAATGTCTATCCGATGGGTTATTCAAACACGATTACCTCGTAAATTCGCTGAACTTGGTCTCATTTTAAAGATAATTTAATAAGCTACAACTTTTGTATCGAAGTGTTTTTTCGTACAACGCTTCATTTGGGCGATAAATCGGGATTTGTCCCAAAAACACGTTTTTGTTTTTTGTTTGCATTTTTCATGATAACGAGGATTTTTTGACTTAATTTTTCAACTCCCCGTTGATATACGAAGTCTGTTGGTTTAAGACTGAGACACCCTGTGTACATGAATGAAAATATATATATATATATATATATATATATATATATATATATATATATATATATATATATGTAATACTATCATTAGCAATAACTAATGCTGTTTTTTTATGGAGAAAGCAGTAAAAACCGTAGACAAGTAGACAATTCCAACGAGAAGGATGGACTGCTTTAAGTGCCTCCTACGGGGACATTCAAGCACGAACTGCATCTCTGAAACGTGATTTTTCGCAAAGCAATAAAGCGAAATGGTCAGGCTTGTGCCAAGCAGTGCTCCGGGGAACTATTCGTTTTAAAATAGCACTGATGCAACTTGGCTGATACCGGGAGATAGTTAATGGGTAATAACTTTTGGCACAGAAGTCGGCATTATGATAATTTCTACTGATACTTTTATGACTTGTTCCCTTGCAATAAATATCTTAAATGAGCAATCTCTTTTATAAAGATGTTATTTATTTATGACGTGCACCTCTATGTTGATGATGAAGCCGATAATCTACAGAGAAATAATTTTAAATGAAAGCAACATAATTAAATCAATAAACGTGCTGTATATATACTTTATAAATATTATTAAGTAAATTCTTTAAAATAGAATCTAAATGAAAATTATTTTGATATTATTGTTCTACGTCCCTTTCTTTAAATAATGGAGATTTTTTTGAAGGGATCTAGCCATGAAACCCTTTACTTTTTTTCGATAGAAAAGCCACCACCCTCAGTGGAACTCGAAATCAATGTTCTAACACGAAGTGTTAATGCCTTAGCATGCCTTCCAGCGTCCAATTTTATTTTAAATTTACTTATTGTTTTATTTTATCTTTAATAAAACGAAAATAATTTGATTATTTTTATTTCATTTTTGACAAACTTTAACACATTTTGGTCAGACTTTTTATATGTACCTTTAAGATAATTTATTTTTTGCTTATTTTATGTTACATACAAATTTTTTTGGTCCATGAAGCTTTTAATTATTTTCCATTAGCTTCAAACTATTTGCTGTGGGCTGCACTAAGCATATATCTTGAGGTAGAAACTTTTCTCCCATCCCGTATTTTGCAATCTCAGTCTGTATTCTTAAAGTTTTGTTTCTCTCCCGGATTCCAAGTCTGTTAAAAAAAATAAGACGAATAGTGATTTTTATATGGTACATTTAGATGGTGTCGGGCGATTCGATAGAGGACCAAGTATTCGTGTTACGAGTCTGAATTTTTAAGCGTTCCGAGCAAGGAAATAGAGGATGTCATGACGTAGGCTCTAAAATTATATTTTTTGATTGATTCGCATGGATTTTCAAATGCTAAAATCGAGAAAAAATATCGAAAAATTACATTAGGTCTAGTTTTGTAGGAAAGCTGGTTTCATAATACCTATTCTTTCTGTTATTATTCAGCGATTAATGCTGTAGAAATTCAATAGTTGGTATCAATCTAATGAATTGCAAAGGTTTTTCCACTTTCATGTTCAACGCTTCCAGGTATAATAAGAAATGAAAGGGAGGCGACAGGAGAGAATAAGGGTTGGGATTGAAGGAGAGATGTAAGAATGTCCAAGTTTAAATCAAAACAAGTAATAAATTTGGGTTTCATGCATTTATTTCTAAATTAAAATTAATAAAACAATTCATTAGTTAGTACTTAATACAAATTATGGCATTTTTGGGATTCTTGTGTGTGGGAAGAGGCTCTTCAAGAGAACCAATCAACCTACCCCATCATGCATTAGGATCATTAGTATGAGCTCGTGATAGACGATTCTCGTATATGAATCGATCTTATAAATAGAATCGAATCGGAATGAAAAGATTGACCCACAGAGAAGATCGGCGAGTTCAGATCGATTCAAAAGATCGATCATCTGGGCTCAGAAGATCGATATACGATATAGCTCGATCTTCAATATATATATCGATCTTCGATATAAATCGATTTAACGTATACTTACGAAATTCCCATTCAATTTCGATTCGAATCGATTCACATTCGAGAATCGCCCACTACGAATCGACCAGCAGCATAAATTAGTATCTATCTTCTTACCTGCGGAATGTTACTCTAACTTTCTTCCATTGCCCTTTTTTGCAATCATAACATCTAAACCAGCATGGGCGCATATAGGAAATAATTTCGGGAGGGGCTGGGAAAATTTCGGGAGGGGAGCTGAGACCATTTCCGGGGTATGGAATATGAAAAATTTAGATCTTGGAATAGTTTTAAGCAACTAAAACGCTATTCCACCTAAAATAAACTATTTCTTATTAACTAAGTGATCATATTTAATTTATTTTTAAGGTTTTTATGACACATTTTTACCATCAAATGAAAATTTCGGGAGGGGCTGCAGCCCCCTCAGCCCCGCCCTTTATATACGCCCATGCTGACGTAGGCATTTTGCTCCCAATTAAAGTTATTTTAATAGTAAATCACCATAAACAAAATATTTTTTTTTTAGAGATGTAACGAAACAATATGTACACCATCGGGTCTGTTTACCACACAGGTTTTTTTATGCAAAATATCTCCTCCCCTCCTTTCATAACTTCATGATGAGTCTATGTGTTGGAAAAAATGAAACCGTCAAGCTTGATTAAAATTTGAAATGATTCAAGATAGATCCATTCATTAAAAGATCGGCCCTTGGAGATCGATAAATCGTGTTAAAAAGATCGATTCAGATCGTCCATCCCTAGTATGAGCCACCAATCAGCTTATCAGTCGATATATAAAATATATATATATATATATATATATATATATATATATATATATGCCGCATGAAGAACACGCGGCTATGATTTTCAATCATAGACTCCTGCTTGTCCAACTTTTCTTTTAGAGCCTTGTTTTCAAGTTGAAGCTTAGTAATAGTAGCCGCCTGCTGTTGCATTACATTTCTTACTGCTAACAATTCCTCCTTGATAACATTTTTAATTTCCAATTTCAGCTCTTTTTTCAAATCTGTTTTTAATGAATTTGAGAATTGTTTAAACAAAGCCTCCATCTCACTCTTAGATGTAGTGATATTCTCTGCCTCATTCATGTTTAGCTTCTTTAATTGTGGAAATTAAAATTATATAAAAGAAAAACAGGAAGAAAATTATTAGTCCTGTTTTAGGATCAATAAGTTTATATAACTAGGAGCTAAAATAAGAACTCTTTATAGAAAGATATTGGAAGATTACTTGCGGGTTACCCTCTTGTCACCTAACTCCGGCTTCTTTTCTTGGAATCCTTTTACTCTGCAATCACTTCTATCCTGAGGATTGTAATAGTAAAACCAAGTCTACTAATCACTCCAGACAAATATTAGTACATTTCCTTCACAATTAATTTCAGGTAAAGATTTCACTTTTCGCGCGAAAACCCCGCCTATATACATATATATATATATATATATATATATATATATATATATATATATATATATATATATATTACCAGTCTCATAATATAGCAATGAGGCACAGAGGGGCAGATATACTGAAGAGGCCTATGATTCGTTACAATACGGCATACTAGGGAGATAGTGTGGCCAATCTTTTATGCTTCGGCAGTCTGTTTTCCCCCCTTTAGGTATCCAATAGTAAAAGGCTTGGTAAGCCTAGGGACGGTTAAGAAGTGACGTTGGGTTTTGAACTCAGGTCCTCCAGCATATTAGTCATATATATATATATATATATATATATATATATATATATATATATATATATATATATGTGTGTATATAGGTGTAGAAAAAGATAACATGTTTACTGGTACTGCCGTTGCGGTTGCACTTCAAGATGCATAGAATTTAGTGGTCCTTTGATGTCTGGCTATTTTCAAAGTCGGAAAGGATCACATCAACAAACTCGTCTAGAAAAGCGGTTTTTAGCATAGCGGATGTATTTATCTGATACTACAGCAGACCTCGGAGAAGTTCTAAATATAGCCAGTTACCGAGACATGGAAGAATGCAGTTTAAAATAGTGTTTGATCCTTTTGTTAAAGCTGAGAACACGGAGTTCAGAAATAGTTTTCCCGTTCGTTCTTATCAATCGTTAGATGCATTAAAGAACTCATCGTGTATTCCACGGGGATTTTTAATGCATTTATTCATGAGGCCTATTTCTGATTTTGGAGAGATCCATTATTCAACAATAAATTAGTAGGAATTTATGCGAAATAACGACTCCTATTTAATAGTTTATATCTTATGTAACTAAATTCATATTGGAACAATCACCTAGATTTTTAAATGTCTGTTATTTTTATTGTTTGTTTTTGTTTTTTTGCAACATATGATTGAAACGAGTAAACAACCATGCACCCATAACCAGTGATGTGGGCCGAGTAAATACACACGGGAAGGTAAATATTGGGTATTTACCAACAGGGAAGGTACATACCCAAAAAATGGGTATTTTCAGTTTTTGAAACAACTTCTTTGAATATATTACATATATGTTTTTGGTGCAAACAAGGACTGAAACCCGCCCATTTGATCATAAAAACTAAATAAACATTAATTACCCAGTAATATTTGAAAGAACGTTAAAAGTCAGTCCCGGGATTTATAGGTATTAACAAGGTTCCCACCGGCAGGGAACTGTCAGAGGGACAGGGAAATGTAAGGGAATTTAATTATGAAAAAAAAAAAGTCAGGGAAATTCTGAATTCCATTTTTTGTATTTATTTTTTTTTTTTGCCCAAATTGTCCTAGGCGTATATAAGGTTAGGAGTTGCACCTGCCCTTCCTCCGAATGTTGATTTAATCGGTAAAAATGTGTCATAAAAACCTTAAAAATAAATTTAATTAATGTTATTGTAATAGCATTCTAGTTGGCTAACAATTCCAAGTTCTGGGTTGTTAGTATTCCATACCCAACAAATGTACCCAGCCCTGCCGCCGAAATTTTTTCTAATATTCGCCCATGTAGTCTGCAGTCAATAAATAAATAGAAACTCCATTTAGATAATGTTTATATTAATCTAATTAATATAATTATATTTGCATATTTATTAGATTTAAAAATATTCACTTCATAACAGAGTCATTATGAACCGCAAGTTTCATCCCCCTCAACCTTATATGGACTCTGAAGACCTGCACCTGAAAATGGGAGGATAGTACTGCAACACTGTCTCTCTAGTGAACCGTAGGGTGAGGAATCAAAAACCTCTACAACATCTCCCACCCAATTTAACAAATTTAATCAACTGATTTAAACTGATACAAAATTATTAAAACCACTTTTTATATTTATTATAATCGCCCTGTACAGAGGAATTTACTCAGGATATCGTCTCTCGTACTATCAAAATTACTCATCTTAAAACGAAGGTCCAGTGTACTCAGGGCTCAATTCATAATCCGGTATATTTTACTATTTATTTAATTTGCTTATAATTTAATGTGTTGTGATATTTATGAAGTTCGTAGCTCGTTGATTTTTAAATAGGTGCTATTATTCGGAGGGTTTAACGCTGTTGTTTTATATATTAATAAATTCAGGCTTTCAATTTTATCATCATAAAACGTTTACGATTATAGAATATTTATCAGGGTTATCAATCAACGATATATATTTCGAGTTGATTAGACAATTTAATGGAGTACATTGATTAAAATCTCTGAGTGGCTGTTAAAACCTTCGTCTTTATATTCCTACTTATATGAGGAGTGCAGTAAAGCCGAAGTTTTTGAAGATTATTGACGAGCCCCCCCTTCAATAATTCAATTCATGCGCAATCGTCACCGACCCGCTCGTAAAGAAATATGAGCCGAAAAGGGTGGGGAAGGGGGGGGGTTAGGGGCGAAATGAAATTCCGCCGAGTAATGCAGAGAGAATGGAAGGCCTCGGCATCCTATACATTTCCCAAGGAAACACCAATAAAGGATTCGATGGACTTCCGTTACGTGAATGGCGAATTAATGAAACTATCAATGAACGATATACACTAAAAAATATAGTATTTTTTCTATTATAAATTAATAAGTTGTTTCAATTTGAAGAACCTCCGTACGGAGACATTGGCCAAACAGTCCTGTGTAAATCTTTAAAAACGCGGAAACATGCTTATTTTTGTGAAAATATCTTTAAAAAAACTCAAATAACAGTAATTTTGTGGGTTTTTTTATTTAATAAATCAAAGTTTCTTCCTGGAAAATGTAAGTCGTAAAGTAATTTTAAGCTGCCATCAAACCTATATTAAAATAAGTTTTACCACCATTTTTTGATATTTATTGATTTTTTGCAAAGCCTTGAAATTGCCTTATAATTTCTAAACACTACAGCATTTTTTTAAAAATTTACCTACAAATCTTTTGTAGCGTGCGGAAGAATGCTACAAAAGATTTGTAAGTAAATTTCTTATAATGATTGCATGCTTAGAAATGATGAAGTACATTCACTTTGCTTACAAATCCTATGAAGCGTGTGGAAGGGATCCGCCTTGAATACCGTCAAAGGTGTAAGGGAAGGAAAATGTAGTATGCAACATCCTAAAAAAAATAAAAATTCCGTTACGCAGGAGCTGCATAACTAAGCACTTTCCTCAGAATTTGGGTAGTGTAGACTGCTTTCCAGAACAATTTGCTTAAAATATCCTACATAAATAAAATAAAAACATGAATAGTTCTCTTTTAAATTTGTAATGAGTACCTGATAAATTATTAATTTGCTTCCAGAGTTATGTTTACACATGGTACCTACTACACTACGTAATAAATACAAAAATCCTCATATTATCGTATTTTGATCTAACGCAGGAACAGGATACAGTCACTCTAGTGGTTGAAAGCGCTCCTTGCGGCGGCTTTGTGAACCTACGTCTGCCGGCTTTTCTATTCAAATATATTACAAATTAAACACCCGCTTTCCGATTGACCGATTCAGCTCATTTTTACAACACTTCTTTCTCATGAGTTACCCACGACGTATGCCGCGTTTCGTTACAATACAGCAGAAATTACGACCGGTATGAGTATATTAGGAATTTGGGTCCGGAGTAACCCCCTCCCCTCCTAATGAACCAATTTAGTCTATTTTTACAACACATATTTACCTGTAGATTACCACTACGAATCCCGAGTTTCGTCGAAATATACCAAAAATCACGGTTGGTAGTGGCGAATTGGTATTGTGGGTCTGGAGTAACCCCCCCCTCCTAATGAACCGATTTAGTTTATTTTTACAACACATATTTACCTGTAGATTACCACTATGAATACCGAGTTTCGTCGAAATATACCTAAAATCACGGCTGGTAGTGGCGAATTGGTATTGTCGGTCCGGAGTAAACCCCCCCCTCCTTATGAACCGATTTAGTTTATTTTTATATGTAACTTTTCTCTATATATTACCAGTACGAATACCAAGTTTCGTTGAAATATAACAAATATTACGGCTGAAATGGTCAAATTAGTGTTTTGGGTTCGGGGTAAACCCCCCCTTCCGATGGACCGATTTTGGTGGTTAACGAACTCGTTCAATCGTTTGCTAATTGAATGCTATATACCAAGTTTCGTGACGAAAAAACAAATACTCTGGCCGCTATCGTTTTAACAGACACACACACACATATATATATATATATATATGTGTGTGTCTATATATATATATATATATATATATATATGTGTCTATATATATATATATATATATATATATATATATATATATATATATGTGTGTGTGTGTGTGTATATATATATATATATATATATATATATATATATATATGTGTGTGTGTGTGTGTATATATATATATATATATATATATATATATATATAAATTTTAACGGGGGTCATTTTCGGTGTCTACTAGGTAGGATCGATAAAGATTTGAAGAAATTTTTCAAAAATTCCGTCATGAGTCCAACCTCAATAGCTACTTTCCTTCGGAGGAAAGTGCTAAAAACAGATGCGTCCTGGATAAATTTGAAATTATCTTGTTTGACAAACACATAATAATAGAATAAGGTACAGGAGTCATGGGCGTATATAAAAAATAATTTCGGGTGGGGCTGGGAGATTTTTGAGGGGTAGGGGGCTGAGAACATTTGGGGGGTATGGAATACTAACAATCTAGAACTTGGAATAGTTAGCTAATTAAAACGCTGAAAACTATTTTTTTTCTGAACTAAGTGATCTTATTTAATTTATTTTTAAGGTTTTTTATGATACATATTACTTATCAAATTAACATTTCGGGGGGGGGGGGGCTGCACTCCGACTAGTCTATACCCAATATGTCTGGCACGGTCTCGTTAATGCGTTGGTTGGATAGGTAAAAAACCTTTACCCCATCATCTAAGAAATTACAATAGGAGATAATGAAGTAGTTGCCTCCCAAATTTTTCTTTTAAAAACTCAATTTTAATACCGAAGAGTTACATTAAGAGCAACTAGTAAAGACTGCAAATTTAAACCACAGGTAGAAAGAATAATACAGGCTGTATTATAAATGCTTGTCTAGCTGTATTATACAGCTAGACAAGCACTTACAAGACTTTGAATATGGCATTCATTACTCAAATATAGTTTCCTTGGATGCCACCTCAAATATTCCTCCAACTGGTAGTTATTTCAAAGTTCTCTTTGTTTATTTCACTATTAAATTTTAAAGGGATCCGTTCTGAATGTCTTAACATAAAAAACGTTAGAACAGTTATGTTACTGTGCTTCTTTGTGTGCTTATCATGTTAATGTCTTCTAAAAGTTTTAAAGCGAGCATACATACAACCAAGGGACCATTTTGAATCTACGTATTTCTCATTCCAACTCCGAAACTTTAATTCCTCTTGAAATCGTACGAGAAGTGTAAAGTAAGCTCTCAGAACGGGCGTTTCCTCGGAGTGGTAAGGACCATAATTTATGTGACCATGCATCATCCGTGGTTCGGGATTTGCCTTCCAGAGTTGCCTAACTTACCAAGGGGGGCCTCCCTCCCCACGGGCCCAAACCTCTAGGCGGCCTTCCTACTGATAAATTGGCAGAGATCTAGTCCCCCAACAACATTTCCACGGGAAATAATTAATAGTCGAAAAGGTCGCAGATACCCCACTCATATGTATATGTACGCACATTTGTACAAATTTACTCACAAATTGTAAACGTAAACAAAAAACTCTAATTGGTCCGACATTATTAAGCATACATATTACTAAAATGGGGTTATAAATCAATGGTCCTGCCGAAGAAGAGATTTATTACCTCGAACAGGAGAAAAATCTGGAACAATAATACAGTAAATTTTCTCTTCATATTTTCCAAGCTATGCGCTCATAAATAATGTCCTCTAGCTAATTTGACCAAATTATAATCCTTAGGTTGCTAAAGAACTTGTCCAATTATTTATTTGTTGACTGTATATAAAAAATTCTATCTACTAGAAATAATTAATCCAAGTCCATGAATCTATGTGCCGGCAGAACGTCTTCCAATGCACTAGGTCGGTCGTATTTAAATCGTGTGGAGGTTTAAAAATATGTTGAATCAATCCTGTCAGGAATCAGGATAGGCTGAAGAAGATATTTTACCAAAATCACGAGCCACACGTTACCTTGGAACTGATACTGATTGTGGATCTTCACAGGGCATAAGGATTAAAATGAAACCAAGTATGCGAATTGGGACTGTTAAATATTCCATTCCGTGTGAATGTGGCTTTGTCTGCCCACAAAATGTTGCGGCCGAACTGAGGATTAACATATCCCCTCCCGCAATGTTTTGCACAATTTTTAGTTTTCAAATTATGTACAAATTCTGGATTACAATTATTCAACTACCCTGCAATCTTTTTGAATTCTCCGCTCAAAATTTCTAGTCAAAACTTGGTGCCAAATACATCATGAAAACATAAATCAATGAAAAATTGAAAAACATGAAATGTAACAGATCTCTCAAATGAAAAACTTTTCCAATCGTTTCATGCAGTTATATTAATTGCTTCCGGAATGGACAATGGATACCCACAGTTTGGCCATTAAATAATGAATAATTATTAATTTCTTCACTCAAGGTATTTGAAAGTAACAAAACTACATTCCACATTTTTTTGACAAAAGGGAGCCAATCGTTCAATTTATCCCTCAATAAACCTCCACTTCATTTGCATGGATTCAATGGTTACTAAATGTAGAAGCTTTCCTGTAAGTATTGAATCTGTAGTCCTTTAGAGGGCTGAGGAAAAAAATCGCGAAAATACTCTGATTCATTGATAAAACAGAAGTGCGTTATTGGACGTCCAATAACGCTTTTGAGGAAAAAAGAAAGTATCTTTTAATAATAGTTTTAGTGAATTAAATTAATGTATTTTTAAATGATATTTTGTCTATTTTATGATGGCATAGTTAGAATTTAATTATTTTGAATAGTTTTTGAGAAAACCTTTCTTATTCATTAAAAATCATGACTACGTTAAAAAATCATAAAATTGGGCGTAGCTCCTTTTCATTTCGGAATCGGACCATACATGAAATGAACTTTGTTGTTGTAAATTATGTCTACAATCACCTCCTAGAGTTTAGCTACTTAGACCTAAATCACCCTGTGTATATATATATATATATATATATATATATATATATATATACAATATAAATTTAAATGATCAAATGTTTAATATAGTCATTACAATGTTGAAAATCGCCAAGTTTAAATAAAGAGTTTTCGGAATATATTTACAACGGGGAAAACCCCTGCAGCTGACTTTCCAATTACCGGCTTTAATATTCTCAATGTAGCCAGTAAACATTGGAAATAAAAGTACATAAAAAAAGCGTATTTAACAAGCCAGTTTGCATATTTTAATTAGAAAATTGTTCAACAACACTTTTAATTATCGTTAGTCTTACGGGTACACGGTTTCATTATCCTTGTACAAATAGGGACACCATCAGGGGGCCGAATATTGCGCAATCTGGTATTCAACATGAGAAACCAATTCTGATAATGAGATTTGAACGCTTGGCCTAATCAAGGTAGCTCTAACAATTTGCATTAAGCGACTATTATGTTAATTAATCACTTTATCAAAATGTGCTCATGCGTAGAGCGTCCTTGTGCATAGTGACGCAGGTATTTGATAAGATTTATTTGGTGTTCGGCACGATATGAATTCGAACGGTTCATTGATTAGTTCGCATCAATGAGGGGAAAAACGCTTGATTTTTGGATCAAAATCTGTTTACATGTTGTTTGTAATTATTTTTCCCTGAAAAAAGTAAAAAAAAAAATGGCATCAACATCTTTGCTATCATACATTTTCTAACAATATCCCCAGCCATAAAAGGATATTCATTTAAGAGAAGTTTTTTAAAATTTTGTTTATACATCCGTTAAATACTACAATTACATTAATAAAATAATCTCAATATTTTTTTCATATCATTCCATACTGAAGGATATTTCATTAGAACTTTTTAATAAAAGTGAAGTCAAGGTTATTTAAATATTTATGAAACTAGCGGATGGGTGTCGCTACTAAAGGTAGGCTAGGAAGGGTTGGAAGGATGTGTCGGGAGAAGGTAACCAGGTAAGTACTGTGTCCCGGTTAAGGGCGCTTCCTTGAACCTGGGGGCTACCGACTAGGTACTAGGTCTTAGCTGTTCCACTTAGTCGGGGAGAAGTTGTTCGGTACTGAGCCGTAGCCGTTCCTCGAAGCGGGAGTGAGAGGAGTAAGGAAGAAAATAAATGAGCCAGGTATTGACGAGAGTTGGGGGTAGTAGGAGTCGGGAGTGTAATGACTGGAGGCTGGCTTGACCACTGGCTACTTCGAGACGGCGGCTTCGTGCTTTGTCCAGAGAGAGAGGTAGAGCAGGTAGCTAGGTCCTTCATCCTGAGTGCATTGCTGGAGGCTGGTCCTGAGAGAGCTGATGTGTTCTGGAGGGAGAGCCGGATCCGAATGAGTTCTGGGCTTTTTTTTTTTTTTTTTTTTTTTTTTTTTTTTTTTTTTTTTTTTTTTCCCAACCCTCCCAAATTTATTATTTGTACATAGAGAGCTCCAGGCCCAACGGGTTGGAACCTGGAGCTGGACTTAAAGCTACACCTTATTCTACGCTTACGTACTAGAAGGGGGATGTATTTACAATCGGGGGTCTTAAGCCTACTTAGTCTAGGATACTAAAACTAGGGGGAGTCAGGGTCGTCTAGGGAGGGGCTAGACTAGGATGTATCTTAAGGCTAACTTAACACTAACTTAATCTAATATGTACACATTTTATTTACATTTATATACAATATACGGCTGCTTTTACCCAGCCTCCTCTCCAAGATCCAGGATTCTCCTGGTGCTGCCCTGCCACTTCTGGGGGAGAGGTGGTGGAGTCAAGTCCCTGAAAAGGGGGTTGACACAGTACTGGAGGCCGTCATAGAACTTAATATGACGCCTCCGTATAAACTCTTGTACTGAGGGCAGCATCAGTTCGTCGTGGAGGATGACCGGCTTCGTTCTCCGGAGGCTTGTGTGCTGCACGGCCCGAAGCAGGACCCCGTTCTGGAAACACTGCAGCCGCCTCAGCACACTGGGGTACATGTACCTCAGGGCGGGTGCCCCGTGCAGAAGAGTAGGCCTGATTGTCTCCTTATAGATCTGCAGCTTTAGCCGAAGCGACAGCTGGGCAGATCGTAGAAGATGATTCAGTCGGAACGTCTTCTGCCGGGCTTCCTTCAGGCGGCGTCACGGACAGGTGCCGGTGTATGTGCACTCCCAGGTAATTTATTTTAGTGGACAGCTTGATCCGCTGACCCCTGACCTCAAAGTGTGAGGGCAGGGCTCCTCGGGGTCGGCCTCCTTTATTTCCCTGGAAGGAACATACCACGGCATCTGTCTTCGACGGGTTGACGTCTATTCCTACATCTCCAAGTGCGTCTACGATTTTTTCGCAGGCGGACTGGGCCCTCTTAAGAGCGACTCCGGCGTTGAAGCTGGAGGAGTAGACGCCAATGTCGTCAGCGTAGGCAGCTAAGGCGACTCGAGGGAACTGAATCCTCACGATGTGGGTGGTGTAGATGGTGAACAGCACTGGGCCCAACACCGATCCCTGTGGGACTCCACACGTAGACGGTCGACTGTTGGATATATCACCACCAATCCTGACGGCGAACGTTCTTCCCGACAAGTAGCTCTCAAGAATCTTGACAAGCTGTGCCGGGAATCCGTAGCACCGCAACTGATGCAGAAGCACCTGGTGGGATACGCAGTCGAACGCCTGCGTGCAGTCCAAGGAACGCCCCTATTCATAGGCCGAGTTCGGGGTGCCTCGGTCAAAGTCGGGAGTGCTCGGCCAAGCGCTCGTTCCTATTGGCTGGCCTGGATGCTTCTCATTGGTCCACCAGTGGTCGCTTGTCCAATCATTACATCTCCACAAAACTGTATACCTAATAAAAGTCCATAAATTTTAGTATTTATTTCTCATTTACCTCTTTGTTTACGTATATCTACTAACTTACCTGCATTATCCTACCTCAGTGTATTTGCCCACGAAGTGGAAGATACTAAAAAAGCTACCAGAGCTGGAATATTGTCAAATGAATGGCAGTGTGCGGACAAAACTGGACGTTGATACAGATAAATGCTATTCCTGAGTCCATTTGTCCTGAGGGGGAAATTTCTTAATTGAGAAAAATTGGCGTACGAGCAACGGCAGGTGGGACTATGTTGTTGTATTCAGGGGTTTCACTCAGTCATTAAGCTCATTTCGAAAATCATTAGGCTATTTAAAAAAAAATATATAGGCATCCCATACAAACATATTTTGTCATAGGTGCAGCATAAACTTAACCAATTTGTCATCAATCAGTACCGGTAACAGGCCACTAAGGGCCCAGAGGGGCAGATACTGTAGAGGTATCTGATTCTTGACCATACGACGCACTAGGGAGATAGTGTGGTCAGTTATATGCTACGGCCACCTGATTTTTCCCTTCTCAGGTACCCATTATTAATTAAAGGCTGGGTGAGCCTACGGACGATCTGGGACCCCAAATCCAAACCTCGAACGTTGACACTATAAGTAAAATTCTTCAGTTCACGCTCGGCTTTTGAAGCTGGGTCCTCCACTTCATTTGTCGAGTGCTCTACCACTGAGCTAAACTCGCCCCCAAACAATTTGTCATAAAATCAAAATATATTGGGTTCAATATATTTCTCTTAATCTGATGACTCAATTACTCGGATGAAAAATAATCTCCAGCCTAGAAATCTATATCCACCATCGTCAACCGCTTAAAGGAGTTAAAAAAAAAAAAAATTGTTGCCATAAAATCTAAAGTTACATCCATAGAAACACATAAATTAGTTGAACTAGAGTAAACAGATGACTTAAATCTTCCGGTCTTTTTTAAAGACCTTCTTAGCGGTAGACGTGAAATATAATACCGAATAAAACATTAATATAACAAAATAAACGACGAGTTTGTTATTCGGCATAATCATTCATTAAAGAAGGAACAATTTACTCTTCCTTTGTGACTGTTCACTTGGTACACAATTACTCATACTAAATGTTAAGTGTTCAATACACTTACTTTTAATTTAGTGATGAAGTTATGAGACTAAATACGAGAAGTTAGCAAGTGTAACTCATTTATATATTTGAAGAATGTAGTTTTTCTAACTTTATGATCGAACCTCGACAATATCAACCATTACTGAGATTTTTATAAAGATAAACTTACTGTTCAATGTAAATTTATGTTGAATTTGCGGGAAGTATTTTTAAATGATTAATATGTGTTGAATTTTCTGTACCTACTTCTAATATACGCTGTAATGAAAGTACTCACTTTAAAAGAAAATTGTAACATTAATTTTTTTTATCGTTTTTCGCTAAGTACTTCAAGCTTAACTAATCCCTCCCAAAGCAATTTATAGAATGAAGCTGAAACGAAGATTCCTTCAGAATTGGTAGCAAAATCATCGCTTTTAAAACTAATAATTAATAATGAATTCATAAACTTTCGAAAGTTCGTCATTCCCGCGAATAGAATATTCTGTATTTTGATTCGAATAAATGGGAAACTTTCCTTATTGCTGATGCTCTGTTTAGCACAAGTTAATATCATATTTCCTTTTAATATAAGTTATAATTTAAGAGTGTTATCGTTTTCCCTATAAATGAGAAAATCCGCTTTTGACCCGATGGGGGAAAACTGTCACTAGCACTGACCGAAAATTGCTCAGCGGTTCTGTACACATTATTTGAATTTAAAAAATGCTACTCGCGGGATCTGTGGCATCTTATTGCGTTTTCGTTCTGATCCCTCTAATTTGCAAAGCATGGTGTAGAAACAGTTAATGTTTTGTGTTAATCTTTCATTGGGAATGTAAGTTCCACAAGAGAAAACTGACAGTATTCTAAACATATATAACTCCATTTATGCGCCACATATCCCTATCCACCCGGCTACACAAATTACAACATAAGCCGATGATGCAGCCATCTTTTCGTCTTATTCTCATCCCTCTACAGCTTCCCAGCAATTACAGGAGCACCTTGAGTCTGTCGAAAAATGGTGCAACTTGTGGAAAAATGGTGTCACGCAACATTAACTCAACGCTCCCTTCCTTTTATGTCTCCAACAAAACCCTACATAACTACCTAAATATCCCCTTCGTAATAGACCTCGCAAAATCCCGTTTCTCCAAATTGTCATCCCACTAAAATCCTAAAGGTCCCTTCCACTCGGACTCTTCCTTAAGGAGGCTTAAGAAACTTCGGCCCCGTGACAATTGCCCTAACAGAGATTAAAACTGAGAAAATATGATGTTAACATATATTAGGAAGTGCCAATAATGATTGGCTCCTTTCATATACTATTCACTGAGATGTATAATAAGACGAGCACAATAAATAATTACTATATAAATTTTACAGGTTATAAATAAACATTAATTAAAAAAAGAAAACAAAATTATGCGCCGATTTCTCTGACTAAGATCACTCTATCAAAAATCGCATAAGAACCATATTTGTAGAAAATGTAATACAATATGGAATAGGTAGTAAGATTTCCCAACTGATTTTGAGATATACAAGAATTTATTTTTGAAAAAAATTAAAAAAAAAAATCTAAACGGTTTCATTTCATTACCCACGTCTAAATAATTATAAAACGTGTAACTGCAAGTCTTGGAACGTAAAACGTAAGCGTTAGGAACGCAAGGATAAGCTAAAAGACACAAGAACAAAGAAAGAACAAAATAACAAGTATACAATTAAGAAAACGAATATTGGATTAAATAATTAGTTTTAAATAACTTAAAAATCACTTAAACTGCTGAGAAAAAATGGTCTGAAACCAATTTGATTGAAACGTTACCTAATTGCTTATATGATGTTTTTGATCTGTTAATATAGTTTTTAGTTTTAAAGGTTATTAACAAATGATAATTTATTGAAGCAATGGTTGGTATTTCTTCTCGTATTATTGACTAGGCGTTCTATTATCTATCCTCCATTGTTCGAAGGTTATGCTGTTATGAAGCTAATACAGCAAAGACACCTCGAGGCTTCATAAAGCGGAGTACCATTTTTATCACAAAGCATTTAATATCGGACTTGGTGGCACTATATTAAGCCTTGTGCTTCTCCATTGTCGTTCCTCGTCTCTATATTTCCTCGGCCTCTCTTTTATCTTGTTATCCCCTAGGAAGTAAATATATCGGCCTGCCGATCTCACTTTTATTGCGGGGATGTGGCGTAGAGGGTGGACTGTATGGCAGAAGGAAGTTATGTGACAATTGTTTTTTGCTCAGAATATATTCGGGTTTTTTGAAGCAAATACTTCAAATTTGGATACGAACTATTTATATATTTATCATTGAATTGAAGAGCACTCTATAGCGTTATTTGCCCCTCATTTTACAGATTCGTAGGGCCCTAGAACTCTCAAGAATTGCTCACAAAAGTGCTTTTTACGATTCATCAAGTGCAAAATGTCTTCAAATCTTTTTCGATCTTACAAGTAGACACCGAAAATGACCCCTGTTAATATTTATATATATATATATATATATATATATATATATATATATATATATATAGAGAGAGAGAGAGAGAGAGAGAGAGAGAGAGAGATAGATAGAGAGAGAGAGAGAGAGAGAGAGAGAGAGAGAGAGAGAGAGAGAGAGAGAGAGAGAGAGAGAGAGAGAGAGAGAGAGAGAGAGAGAGAGAGAGAGAGAGAGAGAGAGAGAGAGGAGAGAGAGAGAGAGAGAGAGAGAGAGAGAGAGAGAGAGTTTCGCCACAAAACTTTGTTCGTAGTATTCCCCAGCAAACGAATGAACGAGTTCGTTAACCAGCAAAATCGGTCCATCTGGAAGGGGGGTTTACTCCGGAGCTAAAAGTAGTCATTTCCCAATACCAGCCCTAATTTTTGTAATATTTTAACGAAACGCGGTATAAGTCGTGGGTATCTAATAAGAAAGAGTTTTTTTTACGGCGCTTCAACATCTGGGCCATTAGCGCCGACATCCAGGGTGGAGCGAGTAATTTTCCCAACAATCCGTGGGATGAGAAAATTTCTGCCGCCGGTGGGGATCGAAACCACCATCTCCCGCTTATAAATCCAAGGCGCTAGCCACTAGGCCATGGGAGACCCCAAAAAAGAGGTGTTGCAAAAATAAACTAAATCGATCTTTCGGGAGGGAAGGGGGTGTTACTTTGTACTATGCTTAAATAGAATCCTCATGCCAAACGTAGGTTGGCAAAGCACCCACTAGGAGCGCCTCTGTTTTCATATGACTTGATATGGGCTGTAGAGTTCTGACTTCTACCACTAGGAGCGCTGTATCCCTTTTCTGCGTTATACAGTATCCCGTTCCTTTTATTATTCATTAAGATCAATAGCAGAAAATGTTAAGTTTTTGTGCATTTATTATTGCACAAAAACCAAAAGTGCAGTTTAATACCAAAGAAAACTCTGGAAGGAAATTAATTACAATATTTATAATTGAAACAGTAGGTCATTATGAATGTAAAATAGCAAAACTATTCATGTTTTAATTTTATTTATATGGGTTATTTTAAGTATATTATTGAGGAATGCACTCGAAACTACCCAAATTCTAAGTAAAGTGCTTAGTTATGCAGCTCCTGCGTGACTGACTTTTTTTACTGATTTCATCACGTGCCAAATGTTCTCTTCAACATTTTATTCTTGTACCTTAGACTATTTCTTGTTCCATATATTTCTTCATGTTTCGAAGAACCGCATCCATTAGACTAGTAAGTTTATTTCTGTATTTATGCCGTCCTGACGAAGAGGGTCCCTAGTAAAAATGTCAACTTTTGTATCTTATCTCCTACAGGAGTTCCTACTTCTAGATTTACCTTCTTGGAAGGGTACGCCTATCTTAATTGAAAAAAAATCTCGTCATAGTCCGATAACTCACTTCTGAATAGTCTGCTCCCAGGAACTGCAACATCTTAGATGGTTTCCATATCGTCCTTATCTCCAGAGACATTAGCAAAATATTGGAATATATATAGTTAATATTTCTTCCTGAAGATTAGATAGTTAGCCGTCGAGGTGATAAGCAATTAGTTGGGATTCGGCTAAGAAAACATCAATAAGATTTTTGTCAAAAATCTATATTAAGGACGTTTCGGCTACTCTTTCGTAGCCTTCGTCAGCTAAAATAACAAAAACAAAACAAAACAAAGAAAAACAGAAATTAATACCAGAATCTTATCTTACTGGTAAACAGAAAAAAAGTTTACCAGTAAGATAAATTATAGGTCTATAAAACACAATTGTAAATGATTTTATGTTTCTATTGATATTCTAGAACTAATTTCTAGATATAATACAACTAATGTTCACTTTATCTGTTTAAGTAGAAAAAGAAAAACTGTTTCTCATATTAATTATCTTGTTTTGCTGACAAATTGAATTTGCTGCTAAAAGCAATTACAGAAACAGCAAACAGTAAAACACTGTTAATCGTTAAGCAAACAATTCACCGACGTTAATCGTTGTCACCAAGATTACTTTGACCACACCGAATTTCGCGAATTTTAAAGCAATTTGTTGAAATAAATTCAATAATTTTTGAGGAGACATTTTCAAGTTGTACGTGTTTAAAAATGCGAATAATCCACAACAAATCGTATGAAAAATTTAATTTTTAGGACAGAATAATTATTTCCATATGCTGAAAAAAATAAATAAAAAATACATAATTAAAACTTCACTAAATAATGTAAACATTATTTCCTACCAACATGTTTCGTACCTTTTTGAGTGAAAATGTAAAAACTTCTACTAGTAGGGCCACGTCTAGATGCAGAAACTTGTAGAGGGGAAAATGTTGTTGACAATATTTAGGGAAGTTTTAATGGTTGACCAAGATTATATAAGACCGGTATTAATATTTATTTATTTTTTGTTATGTCTTTAATGTAGAAGGAAATGAGAATCTCGTTGGCAGGAATACATGTTGGACGTAAAAAATCAAAATAAATGAATAAAATCTTTTGAGCTTCCATCCTTGATATCGAGAGCGGAATAATACCGATCCATAGCCCCGGAAAAGGAAGGTCAAAGCTTCCCAGGAGCTTTGAAGTTATGTCGAAACATTTTGTGTTCTCGTTTTCAAAGCTATACGATATTATATATTATAGAGAACTTTTGAAAGGACAACGGGTCAAAATGTGTTCGGCATGTGTATCGAAGCGTTCACGACTTCTGCTGGAGCCACGCCTGGTCACATAACATGAATAAGCACCATACATTTTATACTTTTCACTATCTCAACGTTCTCGATTTCACTTTTGGATCTGTGAACGGGTGATACAATGAATAATAGCTTCAAATTTAGCATTCGAAAATTATGCCTCGTTCTTGGCTGTGATATTTAAAAAGTGTTAATAAATTACGAGGTTAAATAACAAAAATGACTATATTCTTCAATCAACGTAATATTATTTATTGTTTAACGCTGCTAGGCGATTAGTTATAAAACGAAACCAAATATCTGTCCTAAGGTGTCCATACAAGTTCAGTTCAAATCTCATAGCTGGGACTGCACACTTAGGCCTCAAGGTTTGGGCTGCACGAGTCTAGCACACACAGGATAAGTTAATAGACCTCACGGCCGGGACTGCACAGTCCAGTTATAGTAGACCCACTGTAAGTGAAGCAATTATCCTTTTGTACACACACATCAGACCTGGCCTTTACACTCCCGGCCTCATTGGTCTGTACAGTTAATCTATTGATTTTATCATTCTATTCGATAGACTGTGCAGTACAACTCTGGCCTCAAGGCTGTCCCATACACAGTGAGGAATATCTCAAGATTTGGATTGCGCAGTCCAAATATTGAGAAATTCCTCACCCTGTATTGGCGCCCTTAGTAATGAATTGAGAAGAAGTAACGTGTATTTGCACATTTTATGTTTATATTAGGTAATTATATTGCCCCTACAATGTCATACTATCGAATATGCAAAATCTCGCTTTTGAGATTCGAGAGTTTGCTCTTGGATTGTGGACGATACGGCTTGTCGCAAATCCAACCCCTTTAGAATAGCCTTTAATGCCTCAAATAAAGTATCGAATAAGACAATTTTCAATATATTACTTTTTCAATGGATATAATAAGTTCATTCTCTAATTCGCTCCGATTTGCATATTCGATAAATTAACAAAGTGGGGACGATATGTGACCATGCATTTATTCAGAGCGATGGAATAGAAATGGATTAATAAATCGCAATGATATTTTAAATTTCTGATATAAATTATAATTATAAGGTAAATGGATGCAATAAATATAAAACGCTTTATACTTATATAATATGATGATATGCACGCTGTGTATCTAGCAACACAACGTAATTGGGCAGCCCATTTTAGTTATATTTTTAAATAAAGTTTTCTCTGTCATAAACTATTGAAAAAATAGTTCACAAGAAAACCTAACCATACACCAATACGAGCTAGATCATATCGGTTGAATATACTGTGCAGATGAAAATCAAGATTTAATAAATATTTATTTATGAATTTCTGACTGCTTTGGCAAATCTCTGTTATTTACAAGTTAAATTTAAGGGGGAAAAAAATAGAAAGAAAGGATTTCACAGAGTTGTGCAAGAATTATTTTCGAGCAAATTAATAATATAATTTCTTTCCTTTTGATTTATTCCTATTTAATTCTGTAGTACCTTACAAAGGAATAGGTTTTTCAGTTATGTTTATTAATTTTGTTAGTTTCATACAACTCTACCTCAAGTTGAAATGTAATATCTTAATTTAGTTAATTACTCAAAAAAGAGAAGCTATTAACCCTATAGACGGGCAGCAGTTGTATGAGCAGGGTACCCGGTGACGGGACCCTCCCGGTACCTGACCCCCTTCCATGCGCACTTGACAATTGTCTAGTTTTTTTTTCTTTCAGATTTGTGTTTTCGTATTAGTAATATATGTTTATATATATATATATATATATATATATATATATATATATATATATATTCTTTAATTAGTGCAGAACCTTTCCACGTAACACCTTTGTACTACTGATAGAAACCATATATCCCTGGAAATTGCGATGCTTCCTCAGCAAATTACATTGTTTACGTTTCGGAATAAGCCTATTGTCTTCGTCGAAATCCTAGAATGCTCTTCTATATTACTTCCTGGAGCTGAGGAAGGACTGGGCTGCGATTTATCATCTTCCGAGAAGTCTCAAACACGTCTACTAAGAAATCTGACTAATATTCTAAAAGAACTAGAGAAGCTCGCCATCCTTATTTTTAATTTTCGAGTATCGCAACGACGGCGATTTGCTCTTTTTAAAATACCGATTTATACAAAAATACAAACTTATAGAACTAAATACAAAAGAAAAGAAGCAGCCGTCCTTATATGATATAGAGTGAGGTGGCTTCTACAGAAGCCCACCGTCAGCCAGTCACGGCTTTCTGCTGGCTGCTAGAGAAGCCCACCGTCAGCCAGTCACGGCTTTGTGCTGGCTGCTGGAGAAGCCCACCGTCCAGAAAGGGTTAATGTAAAATTAAATATAGGCTCCGAATCAGTAATTACATAGTTAAAGGAGGCTACGTGGGCTATACCTCAAATTGCAGCCGGAAAATCAATGTGTTCCCATTGTCTCAAGTTCAGAACTTAATACATTCATCAAGTCCGGACGAAGTCCTAAGTTCGTCTAAGACGATACATTCTACTTACTCGAGGTAACTCGTAAATGAACAAGTTATAACTGTGAAGCTTACCTCCGTTTGCACACGAATAATAGAACATTGATATATTGTCATTAAATTGATGTCACTTCCATGAAAAACTATAATTTATACACACACACACACATATATATATATATATATATATATATATATATATATATATATATATTTGCAATTTTGCAAGAAAAAATTCCTTCCGGCCCAATTTTCCGACGTTTTGATTTTTTTTTTTTTTTCTCGGCGGTTCCTCCCTCCCTCTCTCCCTCCATAGGTAGGAAACCCCTTACAACGCAATCCAGAAGTCCCGACTAGAACATTTCTCGCTTCACACACCATGGATTACGAAAATATACGTGGTTCAAATTTGTATATAATATATATATATATATATATATATATATATATATATATATATATATATATATATATATATATAGAGAGAGAGAGAGAGAGAGAGAGAGAGAGAGAGAGAGAGAGGAAAAGGTGGTAATATGAGCCCCCTATTTGTTTTTCCCTTTTTTTGTAATTGCCTATGAAGTTTTTTTAGAATATTCGTTCAGAGCATTAACTACAATTATTTGTGAACATACTTATAAAATAAGAACTTTTTTCGGTAGCTTTAAGTATATGAAAAAAAAAAGAAATTTGACGAATGTCAATTTGTTATTAAATCTTTTCGTGCTGGTAATATTGGCCCGTAAGAAAGAGAAATAAAATGACTTATTTATGACATTCTCATTTATTAAAAAATATTGAAAATTCATTACAAAGTAGAAAAAAATTTATAAATTAATTTGGAAAGCGTTATTAAGGAACCATTTAATTGCTTTATGACTTTCTCGTCTATTTGCAAAAATCATAAACGTAAACATCCTTGTCAAATCCAGCGCAGTCATTTTGTGCCCACACTCCACAGATTATACGTTGCACACACAGTTCTCCGAGGTTAACTGATAAAAATAGGCCCATGTTTTTCCGGGGGAAAATCAAGAAAGGAGGTACAAAGGTTCTTTACCCTCAACCCAATGATTCGTGGGGTGCTCAATTCAATTTATTTCACACAGTTGGTAATCCACTCTGTGAAAATTACGGAGCCCTTTAGCTCGGGGGCTCATATTACAACCCTTGCCATGTTGGGATTCGAACACACATAACGATACATTTTTTCTTGAAAAATTACATTGTATCTACATAGAAATGATCTCTAAAATGTCCTCTACACTAATCAATAAGGAACTAGATGGATTTTGAATGGACATATACTGTAATTATAAGCTAATTACTTACTTCTCAAAGGTTTTTAGATCAAGGAAACAAATAAACCATTTTTCCGCACAAACTATCAACTGCAACTTAGCGAGAAGGCTCCAGAGGCGAGAGCCTTTAATGAACTATCATTTAAAATTATCACCGCCAAAGTGAGCGCACTGTATGAGTAGATATTAAGGGGGCTCATAATACATGCAGGGCACATATTACCACCTTTACCTATATATATATATATATATATATATATATATATATATATATATATATATATATATATATAATATATATGTTTGTATGTTCGCGCTCCTGAAAGCTCAAAAATTTGAAAGGTCAAGTTCGTTAGCCACCAGAATCCGTCCACCGGAACATGGCTTTTGGAGCGAAATTTGTACAAACAAAATCGGAATGCTTACGTTTTTGAGTTCATATGCATTGTGGGGGTCTCCCGTGGTCTAGTGGCTAGCGCGCTGGCTTCATAAGCGGGAGATGGTGGGTTCGATCCCCACCGGCGACAGGAATTTTCTCATCTCAGGGCTCGCTGAGAAAATTCCTGGTTGCACCCTGGAGGCCCGGCGCTAATGGCCAAGATTTGTCGATGCGCCGTAAAAAAAAAAAAAAAAAAAAAAAAAAAAAAATATGCATTGTGGTACTCGTTTTATAGGTTTATTAACGTCGAAAAACGAATGAAACCATTTTAAAGCGATATATGTAAGCGTTTTCGAGAAACTATGAAACACCTATTTTCCAAACGAATTTTTAGTTCGGGTATTCAGAAACGATTAATTTAGTTGAAACTTGTTCAAGACGTTTCATATTCATCTAATGGGTTATTGTTTTCTTTGATTGCATTTAATAGTAAAATTATTATTTTAATAAAGTAAGGTATGCAAATGAGAAACTCAATAGTGTTGTCCATGGAGAAGGTTGGGGGAGTCATTTCCGCTTAGAATAATATCAGTTTCCTGTTGTTGCGCCTTAAATCTCACTTTTCTTTGAGATGTCATTTTATGTTTTTTACGAAAGGTTAAACCCTACTGCTTCTACTTCTTTGCTAATAACACTAGAGATATGAACGGAACCGCGCTAAGATGACACAGTGCCTGAGTCGGACTTTTTAATCATTTTAAATTAATTTATTTATTAGAATCCGCAACTATTAAACAAATATATCGTAGACTTAATACGACAAATAATTATTGGGTTATTTGGGTTGGTAAATTAGCGTGTTTTCTCTGTTAATCCTCTTATTAAGAGCTTCTCTGAAAGTTTGAGATTTTGAACATACCAAATTATTCCCTGTGATCATCGAGGGATGTTCCATTGCTCGCAATTTCAGTTTATTTATTGGTTATTTCTAATGTAAACAACACCGGACCAATTTATGTAAATATTTAGCTGAACGTTACAAAGATTTTTCATATCCATTTATCCTCCGGACCTAGATACGAGAGAAAATCACAATGATATTATCAAAGATTTCTTGAATTTTTGGATGTTATCTCAGCGCAAGGGCATAAATATCTGCCTGCCATATTGGTAAGATAGATGAGGGCCCGGAGAGAGGTACACTTGTCCAAACAGTAGGAGAACATCATTCAAAGCTGAGATCCCATCGGATCTCGCCAAATAGGGGTTCGCTGCAAATGGATCATGTTCCTACACAAATGGAGTTCCCATCTGCATACGTCCGGGAGAGAAGAACTCTTTTTTTTCACTCCCGACACGGGGCTCTTCACGCATATCTGGCGGAAATCGTGTTTATTATCTCAATTCTGTAGAGGAAATTTCATCATGTAACAGGAATTCCTCAAGGCGTATTCTGAAGCGCTATATTATAACAATTGTTTATCATTGAAAGATACTCTGGATTTGATGACGAGTAAAAACGCACCAGTCAACTTTCCTTATTTCTCAAGAGTTTAAGATCTACAATGTAGACGGAAGATCAATTAATAAAAAAAACAAACGACAATTAACAGATATTTCTTTGTTTTCCAAGTTTAGTGTAGGTTTGACGCCTCTTCATTACTTAATTCTGTTCTGTATTTTCAGCGCACCTGTTGTATGAAACATTCTGTACTAAGGCCACGAGACAACTAAAGATACCTGTAGTTAACTAAAGGTACCTCCGTAGGACCTTCAGTCATAATGTGATCTATATAGCAGAAATATAGAGATGCGTTGTGGAATAGATTAAGTCCCTAAAAAGTTGAACAAATAAAGATTTGATAATTGGCAATTTAATTTTTATTGATTGAAAAATAATGCCTACATTATCAGCAAAGTCGGGTGAGTGGGGTTTTCTACATTCTAAAAGTGTTCATTTTCCTTCAGTGTAGGGATTGCTGGACGGTGGAAATCGATTTTAAGAAGAAAAAAATGTCGACAAGTATTTTCATTCCTTATTCCTCGGAGAAGTCTTCAGGGACTAAGCCCCTTTAGCCTAGTTTAGCATAGGCTCTTATTCAGTCAACCCCTGCTCCCAGACTCGAGGAACAATAAGAACCTATAGCATAGGCATTGAAATGAGGCCAATGGGATAACGTCCTGAGAAAAATACATAATTAAAATACTCGTGGAAAGTTTGGACTTTTTCTTCCTTCTATAAATTTCTCCATGCCGGCCGTAATTTTTGGTTCATTGTAAAAGAGATACGTCGTGGATATATAAACATACTAACGTCTTGTAAAATGAACTAAATCGGTAAATTAGCAATAGGTTTACTCTGGTGCTAAATTATTAATTGGTTTTGTTTTTATTTGTTGTCGGAAAAAACATAATTGGTTCATTAGAAGGTGTGATTACTCCGTATGGTATATATCTATGGTTTATAGATTCTCTCAGTACATCTGAAAACATTTATTAACGAAAAAGAGTATTTATCGTTTAATATCAGCAACTCTAATTTAATTAAAAAATAAGCGCATTTTGAATGACGTAGAAAATATAATAACGCTTGATTACATTGGCATAACTGTGCAAGCGATATTGGTGTGTCATACGCACTTTATTTTGTCATCGCTTTATTGAAATTATATGCTGATTTGAATAAATCAGAAAAAACAGGAGAATTTATACATGAAAAGGGTCTGCCTGATAAGAAACGACTATTCCGTGATAAATGTGCACAAGAGACAGTAAATGGGAATTGATGGACGTGTCAAAAAGTAAGATATCTGTTGATTTTTATTTTAAATTAGAGTTGCAGGCTTTAACCCTTTCTTTGCTGACGAATGAAGCGACTCGCAGCGCCCGGTACGCTCGATGCTTTTCCGTCTAACTCCCCCGTACGCTTGCCAATCTCTCCTCATCTCGACTTCACCACCGTTCGACTCTTTCCTCCCTCTGAGACAACGAGGTGCATCGTCACTCATATCCAAGGAGGCTATCTATACCAACCGTACTATACAAGATCCAAATTGTGACTGAAAAATATAAACATCAACAATACGGCTGGAGAGACAAATCTGAGTACGACACTACAAATAGGCGGCGAGGTGCGACAGCTTCAACAATATCGCATAGCAATGCCGATTGTAAGACTTTACTTTTTTATTATAGATACTAATAGACTTGCACAATGAAAGATTTCAATTATTATACGAAGAAGATTTGATGAAATCGAAAAGTTTGTGAAGAACCGGATGAAGCTCTATCCGTAAATAATAAAATCACTAGCAATTATAGGATATTTGAGATATAAAGTCTCTGTTACCTAGAAATGCTCAGAAAATTATAATGAATGCATCATTTCATTATGGCTTCGTGAGATGTCTCAGAGATAATATGGTTAATGAATAAACACATTAGTTAATTAAAAATTATAATATTCCATAGATTTAATGAACCTACGAACCATCCTTAATATCGCTAGGTCCTACTGATTTTATGCGAGTAAATAGAGCTAGGCCGGAGAAGCGACAGACGGGGCTAATACCGACCACGAGTTAACTCGTGTAGAGCGTGAGGGGCACGGCCAGTGGAACACGAGTTAACTCGTGTGGAGCGTCTGGAGCACTGCTTTTCGTACACGAGTTAACTCGTTCAGAGCAACGAAAGGGTTAAACAAGAAATACTCAGCATTAAAATCCTCGCAGAATCAATACTCCAGAAGAAAAATATTAAAAAAATAAAGATTGAGTCAGCTGGTCATTAGAAATAGAAAATAACCAAAACAATTATACGTTATATAATTATATTGGTGGCCGTGAGTGCTAAAGCGTAAACACTCCATTCCTAAGGCAGTGGGTTTGATTCTCATTAGGAAGCGTGCTTTTTCTTTCAAAAAAGAAAAATCATTGTCACTATCCTGGCTAGAAAAGTTTGATAGTCTTTAGATAACCCGTCCTAAAACTCGTTGTCAACAATAAATGTACGTTAAAATTTAAATAATAATTAATTATACTGGTTAGATATAACAAATCATTCAGGAATACGGCGTATACTACTGGCCTTTTCAAACATGTTCTTAGTTTCGCAGTTCCTCCGTGACGGAATTTTTTACTTTGAAACCATGAAGTCATCCAATACATCTCAAATTTATCAAAATTTATTCTATATATACAATTAGCATAACACTAGTAAAATTGTTAAGTTAATGATATATGTAGAGACAGTATGAACAGTTCGTGCTTCCAGAGATATCGGTGGTAACCATAAACGAGCACCCTCCATACCACCTCTCGGCTTTAGTATGTTACGATTAATTGCTTCAGAGCTGGGACTCGGTTAACCTGTCCCAATTTTGCTGTTCATGAGTAATTTTGTTGCATTCGTTAAACTAAAATTTATAAATACTATTAAATAACATGTAAGATACAATGCAAGCCTGTGAGAGAGGAAACAGAAAAAGAAGGAAAATATATATACATATATACATATATATATATATATATATATATATATATATATATATATATGTATATATATATATATATATATATATATATATATACATATATATATATATGTATATCTGTTTCCTCTCTCAAAGGCTCGCATCTTCTCTCGTATCTTAAATGTTATTTAATAGTATTTAAATATATATATATAAACGGGGTTAATTTTCGGTGGCTACTAGGTAGAATCCATAAAGATTTGAAGGAATGTTTCAAAAATTCCATCATGAGTGCAACCACAATAGCTCTTTTCCTTAGGGGGAAAATGCTAATGACTAAAAGTGTTTTTATGTAAATGAATAGAAATTTGGTGACATTTTGAGAATCACTAGTTCAGGAAGAGTAAACCTAATAAAAATGTCAAATATCGATTTTTAAATTCGAATTAATTGATGCCTTTTATTTTGTATTTTATTTCGAATTGAAAAAAAAATAATTTAAAACATTCTCTTTAATGTTTGAAATATGTTTCTACAATATAATAAATTTTAAATGCTTCATATCTCCCAGAAGAATCAATTTCAATGGACCATATTCCTAGAGTCAATTTAAATTTTATTTTAAAATCATATAAAAAAATAAAATAAATGCTTCATCTTGAGTATAACTTTCTTGGAAACGGATTCCATTGTCAAAGTGAATGAATTTTAATGGCCACAACCATAAAATATAAGAGCTGAAGACTGTTCATGCTGGGAAATGGTTCCCCTGAGACCTAAGGGTTTTATGAAGGGAGTATTATGGCCATTTGTAACATTTATCTCCAGCTATGGCCGTTATTTTGATGAATAGTGATATTAATGTGTGAGCCTTCTCGTAAATATAGGGTCTCGTATAAGTCGTCGTCGCTGTGCTCCTTAATGCGTCGCTTTGTAGTAATCAAACCTTCTCTCTTGTGAACCACTTGAAAAGGCAGCAAGTTTCTTTAGGAAGTTATGAGCAGTTTTAAAGGAATTCGTTATTGTTTGGTTCTGTATTTTCTTACCTGGACGATATCTAAAGAGGTTTCAGATACACAGATTTGAACAACCTCGACTTTCCTCACCTACTAGCCTATTTTCGGAAAGTGTAATAGAGTCTACGACAGGCGTGTTTTCTATCTGTAGGAATGAATGAAACACGCTTAAATGTATTTTTTCTAATAGACAGATTCTGTCAGAAGATAACTGACAATTTATATTTTATAGTAACCTAATCTTCTTCAATCCAATATTTTTCAGGCGGAAGGTCAAAAAAATAAATTTAACTACGATCCAGTTTTATCGAATAAAATAAAAGGTATTTGCAAGGACGTAGGAAACATTACGTGGTGTTATAGCAACAAATTAAAAAATAGTTATACGATAATAAAAGACCAGATAACACCAAGGGATACCAAACATAATATTAATAAAATTAATTTCACGCATTGTGACAAGGTTTATATTGGAGAGTCTTCGCAGTTACTCAGAAATAGGATAAAACATCAAAAATGTGGATGATCAGGATAATAAAACTGCTCTGGCTAACCATTTCATAAAATATAAGCATGTAGTCGACTTCGCAAATGTAGAAATTATAGAAAAGGAAAGAAACTTGAAGCGAAAAATAAAGGAAAACATTCATATAATAAGAAACAGGAAAAAACTGATATCATATATTTAAATAGTATATTTTTTAATTTGCTATACAAAATTTAATTAACTTTTATCTGGTGACAAAATCTAAAAAAAATATTTTAGTTATAATGGACTTATCTTTTTCTGGATGATGGATTTTTGGAATCTATCAATTTTACACAGCTGATTGATGTTATAAAGTAGGTAATAGTAACCTCATATTGGACGTGGCCAATGTACAAGAAGGTTCGTCTTAATACAATTAGGCTGTAAGTTTTAGTTTATTGAGTTTTTGGCTCCTGAAGAGGCACCTGAGGTGTGAAACATGTACAGAATGTACAAATAAAATACATTAACTTGGTTGATTCTCTTATATTGATATTCCGCCAGAAAAATATTTAACTGACAATATTTTACGCCAGTATCCTTTGAGGTATTTTTATCAATGAGGCGCCATAGCTATTCGTTAAACTTATCATTAAATGACTTCTTTTGAGCTGAGTTTAAAAGTCATAAATAAACTTACTAAGGTCTCATTTGGAATATTGAGTTTTATCACTGCCGTCCTAAAATCACCCTTACTAGAGTATCTTGTTAAGGCTGCTTTATCGTTACACGAACCCCCCCCCCCGGCCGTCCCTTTGACAAATAGTCCATAGTGGCTTGCTCTATGATCTCCAGTCCTAGATAATTGACTGTGATTTAGCGTTCTCCAGTCGGTCGTATGAAGGAGTCTCTTCAATGGAGGACATCCTCCCAGAGAGCGGGCGGGTCAAATGGTGTATATGCGGGCAGTTCATTCATCCCTAGGTTCTATTCTACGATTGACAGGGGTCTCGCTGTCATGATATACGGGGTCCTATGAGGGATGTGTAGGGATGGGCATGACTATCCCGAAATCAACCGTATTAATCATAGCATGTTCATGTTCATTTAGTTCTGTAGCTGAATTGGTTGTGAAAAGTGAAAGAAACTTATCACCACATTTTAGAGCACACAGGCTCTTTTATTAACTAGAAAAAAAAAAAAACAAGCACAAAGCGGAGTCGAGCGTACGAAATTGCACTTTCTGAACTTCAAAGACATTTTTCTCAAACTGAAAGTACTATATAAAATATCTTCCGAACCTTTTTTGTATGAAAATTACTAGCCTTTTGAATGACCACCGTCCACAAAACTTTCCTAACTTTGAGAGAAGATCGTTGACCGATGAGTTCGCGAAGGTAGAAAACTATATTTTTTGTATAGAGAAATGTGTTTTCCCAACGTTTCGGGCTCAAGGGGTTTTCCCTTGAGTTTCGGCACGAGAGTCAAGCTTTCACCATGAAGATCATGAACGGAACAACAGATGACTAGCGAGGTTCCTATATTTATTGTTCTAATCAAGTTGTTCTAATCTCAAGCTCAAGTTCATACAACCATCAACGAAACGAATTCTGACTGATTGCAAGGACTGGGACTACTTAGACATTCCACATGACTTACTGACTGAAGGTAGCGCAAACTTGGACAATGTATTAACATTAACAGAATAAAAATATATACAAAAAATTATAAAAATTAACACAGAAATTATATAACTAACACTTCTAGATTGAATGACCCCTAACTCTCACCTGTTTCAAAGTACTTTTCATAGGAATCTCTAATTTATGATATCAATCCTGGTCACGGCAAGGCAATTTTTATGACCCAATAGTGGTTGACTGACCTTTAAACAATAAAAAAAATCCTTAAAATGTAAACTATGTAAAAAGCAAATGAATCAGATAAAACGAAATGTTAAATGATCTAAGCGCAAACATATTTAATTATTAAATAATAAAAGTATCGACTGTTTTTTTGTGGCGCATCGACATCTTGGCTATTAGCGCTGACACCCAGGGTGCAGCGAGGAATTTTCCCAACGAGCCGTGAGATCTAAGGAGTTAGGGACGAATCTAAGGCTTTAGCCACTAGACCACGGGGAGACCCTTGTATATTGTTGTCAACATTTTTTGATTTGTCATTTTTAAGTATTAAATTAAAATATTAATGTGATGACTGCTGTCAATAAGTAAGTGTGTAATGTCCAACAAAATGCCCGGAGGAATCAGTCTGTAATATATGTTTAATTCTCTAATTAATATTACAGATGTGACATGTTTTTTTGAATATTTTGGCTGAATAAAAATATTCTGATTAGGATAATTTTCATCCAGGTAATATAACAAATTTGTGGATCGCTGTATTATGTCAGTTCATGAGTCCATATTTTTGTGTCCTTTACCAGATTTAAGTAGACAAAATTCTAAGGGGGCGTTTACATCTGACACTTCTGGCAGGATGTATATATATATATATATATATATATATATATATATATATATATATATATATATATATATATATATCAGGCGTCGGATAGATATTCTCTTGAATGTTTACACACTGACAGAAATAGCTAGACGCCATGGATATGTATAGGACAGTTTTGGATTTGGTATAATATGCTATAAATGTACGGCCTGTTTACACACATACATTTGTGTCCTGTCCTAGCAAATAATCATTATTTACATCTGTTGGCACAGAAGTGTCGACATTACAGCTAGTAGTCAAGCTACTTACCTCTGACATTAAATTCTTATCTTTATAAACAGTGTTTACACCTGACGGAATAGAAGTGTCGACACTTATAGCTTGTGATAGAAATATATGTCTCAGACATAAATTGTTCTGAGTAATAAATGATAAATTGTTACATTAGTCATAATTTGTATGCGTATCCATGTAAACGCACACTAGGAGAACAACATTTGCTTGCGCACTCTCGGAACGGATATTGTACTTTAAGAAAAAAAGGAACATAGACGATAATAAAACATTCTTACCAGAAAAAAACCTATTTTCAAGAATCAAAAAATACCGCTCGTTACGTTTTATTTACAACCTTTCATTCATTATTGCTTCGGAACGGTTCCCCCTGGAGTTTGATGAACGGAAAGGACTCCCGAGGATGTTTCTCTTTGGTAAATTGATTCCATTTGCGAATGCTATATTTGGTCTTGTGTATCTTCTCCGTTTGAATGATTTCCTCCCCTGTTTGCACAGGTGCTGCTCTCTACCTTGGGTAAGTACACATGGCATTCATCTCCTCAGTACACACCTATATACACGTAGAGGATCCTCAGTGAAAATTTTGTTTTTGCTTCAGTTCATCATCAGTCAACAATCAGGAAATTAAAAACGTCTAGTCGTAGTGCTGAAAACGAAGTCAAGTCCAAAACATCATCAGATATTCGAGTTGACCTTATAAAATTACCGACTTAATATTTACCGCGTAAAGATGTTTGGTTTATCGGGGCTCTATCGATTGAAAAGCTTGGCGGCAGTCATAACATGATAGTGAAAGATTGGCTGTCCTATTTAGCCTGTAATTAGCTTTAAAGACTCCTTCTGATAAGTTTTTTTTGTTTGTATAGATTTCTAGGGCAAACAACCTCAGTGTTATAGTTGCCCGATTTTTTTGTGTCGCCTATGTTTGGTTAAATATGATAATGTATGCCTATTGATTGTACACTTTGAATATGACTATTTTTTCCTTTTTGTTTTCTAACTCATTATTTATTTTGTTTTTAGTTATTTTCTTGCAAATTTTACTTCTTTAAATGTGTATCTTTCATATATTTTTATATAAATAGAATTTTTTAAGGACGTTTTTTATTTTATTTTACCCAACGCAAAGCAGACTTTTGGAGTGATATTCAATTTGATTACTTCCTCTCTGCAGCGGTGTCCCGCCGATATTTGAAATAAAAAAAACAATTTTGAAAATAATGAGAACGAATAAATAAATTCATAAGCCGAAGAGAGATTCAATTTAAATTAAAACGCTCTGTAAGTAATAAAAGCCACTTTTATAAGGTGAAAATTCTTATTAAATTAATTAAAATTATTTATTTTTTCGGGGCATTGACACCTAGGCCGTTAGTGCCGGGTATATATTTTATTCTATATTCTAATATATATTTGAGTTGTGTTTGTTCATTCCCATTTTATCAAAATCCTTCCACTGGAAATTAAATATAATTGTAATGTTCATAAGGTTGAACACTATTGTTTTTGATACTTAAAATATTGTATAGCATTTATAATTTTGCTCGATGCCAGTGATTGTGCAAATTCTGTGCGTTGCCAGCGCTTGTGTTGTTACACTGATAAATTTTGATCAGTATTGTAATATTTTTCATCACATATTTCAGTTATTTTTCTTTTTTCTGGATATTTGTTACATGACAGATTTATATGAAATAAAAGATATCGAGAATCTGATAAATAGGAATGACCGATCTGATCAAATATTCAGTAAAAAAACCATCCAACTAATATTCATTAAAGGTTAATGAACCTTGGCTGTGATTCGAATTAGATTAGATTAGATAAATTTTTAGATATTAGATCAATTTTTTTAGATATTAGATAAATTTTTAACAAAATTTAACAAACCCCAGACCAAACTTCTCAAATAGTCAACATGTGGGTGTAGCATGTATTACAACCACTTAATTTTCTTAATTCATTGTCTTTGATTGTCTAGACGACCCAAGCTGTGCTTTTAACATCGCCGTTGAAAGTTATTTTTTTTTTTTTTTTTTTTTTAATAAACATCACTCATGACGTGGTATATTCATTTATTCATTATTATTTTACATAGGATCCTTCCTATTGATTGCACATGGGGCTATTGTTCTTATGTATGTTGTCATATTATGCATAGAACCTATATTGTAAATAGAAACTGTTGCGATTATATATAGTCATATTGTACATAGGAACTATTTTCTTCGTTTCCTTTATAATTATAAGTTTTTCTTAAAAATTTAATGTTTTTTACTAGTTAATTTTACTTTTAGCTGTATGTTATTCACAAACTTAATTGTATAATTAGATTGATACACCCAGTAATGTAATTGGATTTATAATTATGTAATACGTTAACTATTAAGGATTTATAATTATTATATAAGGTTATAATTATGTATTTGAATCATTGTTATGTATTTCTATTTTATATGTGTTCCTGGGCGAAACGCTGTCAATGCGGGGTGCTCATAAATAAATTATAAAAAAAAAAAAAAAAAAAAAAAAAAAAAAAAAAAAAAAAAAAAAAAAAAAATAGAATTAGATTTGAGAGCTGCAAAGATTTTTAAAGAATATTTTTGCACCATTTCAGCTAGCCCATTTGCTGACATTTATGTGCTATTGAGTGAGATTGGGATACCAAGATAGGTGAAATAAAGAACTAACGTATATAGAAAATAATTTCGGGGGGCTGAGAGCATTTATGGTAAAACTAACTTGGAATAGTTAGCCGATTAAGACGATATTACACCCAAAAAAATATTTTTTCTGAGCTAATTGATCTTATTTAATATATTTTACCGATTTCCGGGGGGGGCAGCCACCCCCTCAGCCTCCTCTTATGTACGCCCACGACATTAAGGTATTTTTATGTTTGTGGCATTATTTCTGGGGAAAAAAATTGTCAAATCCCCTGCGATTGAGAAAAGCCAACCTTCTCTATATGCCTTTATAACCGTTAACTTTATTTCGGCTAACTATAGACTAAGACAAATATTTAGGACTAGAATGCCTAGCGAGTCGAAGTTGGGTTGTAGAAGCAGAAAAAAATAATAAACACGGGTCGGACATTCTGAACGAAAGGTTGTGTTGGACTGTTGGACAAGATTGATCCCTATGCCCAAGGGGACTTGTGGAATAGTGACAGGAGGTTCAAGATATTCCCTGTCATCCATGATTATTCTGGAAATAGGCTAGTAATTGTACAACCGTACCGTTGGCACGAATGTAATTCTATTGCCTGCTCTTGTCATTCCAACTGAGAAAGTTCGTCAAGCAGGAGCTGCATAACAAAGCACACTTCTCAGCGTTATTTTAGTTTAAGCATATGCCAGAATGTTCTTTAAAAAACGGCCAACAAAGCTATGAAACCGGTTTCACCCGATACCGATGTTTAGCAAGGTCCTCACTAGCCGGTACATGTATTAGTGCGTAAGAGCTACAAATATGTCTGAGTTTATAGCTCTTACGGATGAGCGGAAATAGAATAGGCGGAGTGAATAATATCCGCTTACAGCTGACTACTGTCAGTTTTCTGTGCATCGTGGCGCCTAAAATATCGCTTGTCTTCCAGATGTTTTTGTAAACGTTTTTACATATTTCACGAAAAATGAAGAGAAGAAATAGCAATCCCGGAACCTGAAACCTCACAATCTAAATCATGTTATTGTACATTTTTAGAAGTATCTAAATTGCTTGAACCAGATGATTTATCTATATTTTTTAAATAATTCAGTCGGCTGTTTAACAGAAAAAAAAGTGAACAACATTTTTTCGAAGATGTTAAGTTCCTAAAATTTTTTAATTATAAGAACTAGGATGTTCCAGGTATAGGTCGGGGCTCCGAAAATGTAGAAAGATTTATAAAAGGAAATTTATTTTTGACATAAAAACAGCTAATTGTACGTTTGAAGCCATAAAAACCTAAATGGCTGCCCATTATTGACGTGAAATATAACAACAGTAACCCACTAATGTAGATAAAAACACGAATTTATGATTCGAGCTTTATTTCGCCATAGTATATTGCATTTTTTATTTTTTTATTTTTTGTCCTTATGAACATCAATGGGTTATATTTTTTATTATTTTGAGGATTTACTTGTATAACGCTATAAAATTAATGTAATAATTTTGGACTATCTGAGTCTAATATGAATATATTAAATAGAAATGTAAGATATAATAATCTGGCATTTCTTTTTCGAATTATGATACTGGCTGAAAATTATATACATAAAGTTTTTATTTGCACCTTATTTTATGTATAATGTCATAACTGCTTAAGGACTGGGGTTACCTTTATTGCATATTTCAATGAAATAAGGAAATATACCATATAATTCCATTTTACTTGACGAATATTTATTTAATGAAATTTTCACAGCAACAACGATCTTAAATTTCTTAAAGAAAACGCTTTTAATTTATTTTGTTGGCTGTTAAAAACTTATTTAAGATAACTGGTCGAATATGAATCAACTTTTGATAAAGCTAATAGGATTGCTTGTAATTCTGCAGTATAAATGCGAGAAATTAAATTCGTAATTTGGCGGGGATGGATTTCAAATCATTGCTGAGTATTATAGATGTAAAGAAATGATTTAAATTATTGGTTACATGAAATAAAAGTACAATTTACTGAAAGAATTAATAACTGGTTTTTATTTACTTCACAAATGACATTTCATTGATTAAAATGCTTTCTCATTAGAGAGGTCTCACAAAGTGGACCCATTTTGTAATTGGGTTCAGAAATGATGAGGTGTTTTTTATAATTGACGCTGTTGTAGAAAATTCCTAGTTCCTATTTTCTTTGGAATTACTCTTGTTGATATTCAAAGCATTTTCATTTTTTTTTTTTTTTTTTTTTTTTTTTTTTTTTTTTTTTTTTTAATGATTTATGACTAGGCTTGGTCAGGATCGTTTGAAATATATCTGATCTATTGATCCAGAAAATAGGTTATTTAACCATGATAAAGCTTACAGAAGGAAAACAAAGTATGTAATTTTAAGTTTTTAACTTGAGCAGCAATTCAAGGCAGAAGCACTCCTGACTATAATTCAACTATATGAGAGTAAAAATATTCAGTGCCTATAAAAGTGAATATAATTTATTCACAAACAGTGGACAATTTCCAGTAACTCTTCAACTCAACAAAGGATTCTTCGCAATATAATTCTATATATATAGTATGTTTGAACACATCGGATGATGATGTGGGGAGCTAAGCTGTCACATATGATGAGTTCTGGAACATTTGCTTCACAACAATATACTAAATTCCTCTTACCCCACAATGCACCTGCTGCACACACTTAATACATCATTTGTTAAACTCTATCTCGTCTGATAATTTCATTAATCAAAGTCCGTTTGTTCGCGCATGAATATATTTTATCGAAGATCACAAACACACCCACACACACACACACACACACACACGCACACACACACACACACATATATATATATATATATATATATATACATTTATATATATTTATACATGTATATATACGTATATAAATATATATTAGTGTAATGTTCTGATAACTACATATTTGTTACTTTTGTCAACATGGATGTAAAAGATTTACTTTCAGGAACGTAAAAAATAGTTCACAACTTCCTACTTTTATTATTTTATTTTAAATAGCACTCTCAGTGAACTATCTCAGTCTTCAACGCCCTCACTAAATGGCTAAACGGTGCTAGTATTTAGTAGAGAGCACTGATTTCGCTATTTCTCTGAAAAAAAATATGTCATAAACTAATGAAGTTTGTCTAAACAGTGACCTTTCTTCCTGAGCTTGTCAAGCGATATACCGTAGTTTAGAACGGAGAGATATTTTTTTCTTTTTTGTACGTTTCGTTTCATGAAACACTTTTGGGATGAGAGAGCTCAGTTGGATTCATCAAAAATACTAAACACATACATAGATCTTATATATATATATATATATATATATATATATATATATATATATATATATATATATATATATATATATATATATATATATATATATATACACATATGTGTATATAAGTGCAAGAAACGTGTTTTTTTTTTAAGAACGAGTCCTGATGACAAGCGCATAGACATCGAGTGAAATGTAGAGACAACCGCACATTTTAAGCGTGAAAGAAAATGTATGTTTCATTTTATAATGAGTTGTCACAAAAGTAAATTTGAGACCGATCCGCTATTAAAAAATATGATGTATATTAAAAAGATTGTGACCCTATTTTTTACAATGTATTTTATTTAGGACAAAGTCAAATTTTATTAATTACACATTATTCTTTAATGACTCATTACTTCGCTCTACATTTTTCACGTCCTTCTGTTCTCTATTCAGGAGCACTTAAATTACATATCACAGCCCCAACCTCATAGAAACTTTTGCAGGTAGGGCTACGTCTAAACCGCAACATGTTTGCTGCATTTTTCGTTAGACAAAAGATAATTTGGGATTCGTATAACAAAGCGTTTAAAGTTGCTAACTTCAGTGATTGCGAATTGATTGACTTTTGGTTTTTGTAAACTCTAATTCAGTTTTACAAGCCGCCGGAGTCACTCGTAAATTTCCCATCTGCCCAATTCAAGCACCTACATTTCTGAAATACGAGAAATAACAGCTGGTCAAAGCTAACGAAGAGCGTAGAGCACCCCAGGTGGTGTTATCCGGGCTAGACGTCGGGTGTTTCAAGCTAACAAGACTTTTACGGCCTCGTAAAGCCGTCTTGGTCCGAGACACGAAGACCCTTCAGGAAGCCGAAGTAGGGAGGGGGTCGTTCGTCCCCCTCCGTTCTGCTCTTCTTCTTACAATAACATGGAAGGAATTTAAAAAGAAAAAAAAAGGAATGAAATCATGAATAAGTTATGGTTAATTCGGGTGGAAGAGGGAGAAAGCGAGATTACAACATCGGAGGTTTTGGCTCTGAAAATCGACATAAACTTGAAAAAAACAAAACAAAAAAAAAACATATTCCTTTACATATATTTTCAAAAATACATAAAAAAAGTCGTCAAATAGGTTTGGGCCAACTTTCGTGTGTAAGGTTGTCAGTCCAGCCAATGAATGCTCAAAAACAGCTATAAATGGAAATGCTTGTAACAATTTTTTTTTACTTCGTAACTTTAGTTTGGGCTAGTTAGGAGGTGAACATATCAAAATTCCCCGCCCGTAGTCCTTGAGCCGAGGGGAGCGGGTTTAGAAGGTCCCATTTTTCGGGTTTTCACTTATACCTCGGAAACCCTGCGTCTTAGCGACATGATTATTCTATAAAAAATGAAAGCTGATTAAATTTCCTACAAGTTCTTTTAGGTCAAAGTTTTCGAGATATCTTTACTTTTCGAAATATACGCTCTTGAAAGGCTGTCATTTTAGGGAAAAACTCTTTTGCCTCACATTGTTTGCCCTTTTTGACCAGATAACTATTCAACAACGCAGCCAAAAAATAAATGCCGTTTATAGGGTTGTAGAGCATTTCATTCCCTTCAATAATATATATTACTTTACTACTTTATGTATTTTTCTTCAAACGTTAAAACAATTTCAGTGTTCATCGTGAAATCTTAAATTTGCCTACCAAAAGAATTGTTCGGTGCAATTTAAAAACGACTTTAAAAATTATAAAGGAATAATATTTTAAACTAAACAGCAATACTCTTAATAGAATTCTATTTAACTAATTCAGAACAGCGAAACGTGCGCAGAGCGTTGATCAGGAACTAATGAAAATAGAAAATAATTTCGGGGGGGGGGCTGGGAGAATTTCGGAGGGAGGGCGAGAGAATTTACGGGGTATGGAATACTAAAAATCTAGAACTTGGAATAGTTAGCCAATTAATACGCTATTACACCCCCAAAAATATTTTTTTTTCTGAACTAATTGATCTTAATTTATATTAAAGGCATTAATGATACATTTTTACTGATTTCGGGTGATACGCTCTGGAGGTTCCGAACAGAATTATTCATCATATTCTATGGAAATACCAGATAGTCAAATTTGCGTTAGTCAACAAACAGAAATATTAATGTATATTTATCATGCACAGAACGCAGGCTACGTAATGGATACTTGACTTCGCCGTTTTCCGATCATCCTCATTTTTTCTCTTAGGTTTATTCATTTGTTTGAATATCATTCTTTGACTGTCATATTGCTAGTCACTTGTAATAAAAGAAGAGAAAATCAAGAGAGGTTCATCTCTGCACCAAATGGTTGACATTTACCATTCACGTACAGAATGTGAACAATTTTAGTAAGAGGTGCCTGACAATTCGATCATAAATTAAAAGTAAAATGTTTTGTATGGAATTTCATCGTACTAAACGTTTTAGAGTTATCACAGCTTTTTAATGTTTATTAAATTAGACTTAGATTAATAAATGATAAGTTAAATTAAAGAGCAATTCAATAAAATTTGTTTGTTGGCATTAAACCGATCAAATTCGGCAATCAACGGTTGCCATATTTGCTGTTTATGCTTTCTAATGGATGTCGGCGGAATGATTGCCAGCACATGTGCACTGGTGTCAACAAACACAAACTTTTCATTATCTTTTCTATTTTACCAATCATCTATAAAATATTGCATTAATCCAATAGTTTAAAATGATATAAGATGTTTAAAAATGAAGTAAATGGCAGTACTGAATATTATTCTGTGATTCAAAAGAAATTAAATTCTAGTAGAGAGCCTTATTAAGTGCATTATGAGGGAATACGATTTTGTGTTTTCAAGTAAATCTAACGTTTTCTCGGGTTTCAGAAACCTTGTCTCCAGTGAAGAAATTATTCCTCCTTCCTAAATCTTAGCAGCGCAACAAACCTAGAACGGGAGTTTGTGGGTTTATTATTTTTTTTTTTTTTTAATATTTCTTTCGCCTCAAAATATTTCTTCCAAACGCACAAATCCTTCCTACACCCAAACACTATACTAAATAAATTTATACTCTCTTATTTCAAAGATATTATTTTTATACTTACTCCCAAAGAAACATCCCCAAGCAATTACACTTTTGAACTTTACCATGAATTGAGCAGGAATTAAATGAGTAAAACACGCTGTCGGAACGCCCTGAGTTAGAGCCCCATAGTTTTCAAGACCCTGAGTAAGGAGGGCCTTAAACTCCACTTTAACTCGATTTTATGAGTGGGCCGTACTAAAACTCTCTTCGGGAAGGGGGAGCGAGCTCGCTGGAAAGATTTCGTTTCTCTTACTGTTTTATTTATGATATTAAAACCAGAACTTTAATGGTTTCCGCAGTTCGAAAACTGGAAAAGAAATTGTTTTCCATTTTATTCTTGTTTGTATTTTTGTTTTTATTTATAAAAAAAAGTAATTATTCTTTATAAAATAATACTTATTATACATATCAATATTATTATATATACAGGGTGTCCCAGCATATGTGTCCACCCCCTTTTCCTCCTAGAGATGTTGGAATTTCGAAATGAAACTTGGTAGGTCACAGTTATGTTGCATGAGGTTTCTTTTGAAGGTTTAGTTGACTTTGTAACATTCTCCAGTTTTTCTTCAGCGCATCTAACTCTTAAGTTTCCAATGGCGGCAGGTATTTTTTATGACGAATTCCGATAGAAAATTAAATTATAAGACTAATTTATCCTGAGGCATCTTTTGATCCGACGCACCGTTTGCGCATAAAACGCAAAAAACTGAAAAATATCGCCCTTTTGTAGACAAACGCCTATTTATCACTGAAACCAAGCCTTGTACGTAAAAACACTTCGATGCAAACGTTGTAGCCTATTAATTTTCCTTTCAGATGATTCTTAGATCAAAGTTGTTGATTAAAAATGAAAATTATCGGGATATTATGAGTGAAAAATATACCTTAAAAGTTAAAAAAAACAAAAAACAATTCAATAAATCGATATGAATAGAAAAATAATTAGCTGTCATAAACAATAAAAAAAATTACTATTTACTTTATGAAAAAAAAGAATATAAACACTATTATAAAACAGAACAAAATAAATTTATTTTTCCATATGAAATTATTATATCATAAAGCTAAAAAAAAAAAAAATTGCCTATGTTTTCATTCATAATACGCCGTTAAATATTTAATCTACAACTTTGATCTTGGTATCCTCTGAAAGCAAAATTAATAGGCTACAACGTTTGTATAGAGGTGTTTTTACGTACAAGGCTTGGTTTCAGTGATAAATAGGAATTTGTCTACAAAAGGGCGATATTTTTCAGTTTTTTGCGTTTTACGCGCAAACGGTGCGTCGGATCAAAAGATGTTTTGGAATAAATTAGTCTTAAAATTAAATTTTCTATCAGAATTCGTCATAAAAAAATACCTGCCGCCATTGGAAACTCAAAAATTCTGCGCTGGAGAAAAACAAAGTCAACTAAACCTTCAAATGAAACCTCATGCAACATAACTATGACCTACCAAGTTTCATTTCGAAATTCCAACAACTCTAGGAGGAAAAGGGGGTGGACACATATACTGGGACACCCTGTATATAAATATATATGTCACATATTGGTTTGTTATGTCTTGTCAATAAGGAATCGTGTGTTAGTCATTATGTCCAATTCGTTGTCAATATTATTGATTTATATTAATAATCTCCAAAATTAAGAAGTCTTTTCTCATAGGAAAATATTAAACCGGTTTATGTACATGTTGAGAAGTGTATATTTTACCGGCAAAGTATATAATCAGGTAATGTATAGAACGCCTAAATCCAGCCGGTAATGTATGAAATAAAGCGTATTTCATACTTTCCCTAGGCATTATATAGAATGCCTACTGCGCTTTAGGCAAAGTATGAAAGACAGAATATATAGCGTCTAGGAGTGAATATGTGTCAAGAGTTCAAATTGTAAAGAGCAAAGATAATGCAATTCTAGGTGTCACAATACTCAGCCCTGCTGCAACAAGTAGCTCTAAATATGTAGATAACAATCTCACTTAATATATTGTTATGAATAAATTGTTTGCCGTAAGAAAAGAGCTTTTTTTTAACCAATTTTATTTATTGAAATTACCTAGGTTAAAGTGTATAGAGTAAACTCGAAACCTTTTTAATTTTATACAATGCTAAATAAGCAACAGGCATTCAGGAATACCTAGGCATTTTACATACACATATATACATATATATATATATATATATATATATATATATATATATATATATATATATATCCCAATGGAGGGAGAAAGGAAATGTTCTAAAAAAGACTCGAAATTGTAGTAATAAAATATCATTATTTCTATTTATGTCTACTTATACATATTTAGAAACGTTTTAACAATGATCATTCCAGATACATGGTAGATAAGAACTATAAAATTGAAAGTCATTTTTAAGACATATTTCCGAATGGTTCTGAAGAATGTTGATCGAATTGATGGCTTAAATTGCTTGTTTATCACATTGAAAAACAAATATAATTTAAAAAGAATAAGATATGAATCAAATGCAGGAACACAACACTATAAATAACATACTTTTACTTAATATAAGTTTTACTCTCCAGCAATGATGAAAAACTTCGAGTCCAATATACGTTTCACAGTAATAAATCATGTGGAACATTTCAGTTCCGTTATTCCATTAGAAGAAATTGTTTAATGGCAGAACTATGAGGAGTAGCATTGAAGAAACAGCTGATAGCTCCAATATAATATAAATACGAAGTTATTATAAAAGTAATATCGTTGTGGGGGTAGTTTATATCTTGCGGAGTCTTTGGTCTGGCTGACATGTTCAATTTCCTCGTCGGCTTTTTCATTCGTTGTCTCTCTGCCATCAGATTCCATCTACATCGAATCGAAACGAGACAAAAATGTTTTAGCTTTTTTTTATATTTTTTTTATTCATTTATTTATGACCGTCCGCAAGAAAGGACATTCGTCCAAAACAATTTTGATATTTCATATACTTACAATTACACTATTGGCATTATTAATATTCGTTAGATATCCAATTATACAATATTATTTATACATCCAGTAGTACGAATAAATAATTAATATTTTAATTCAATATAAAAATTTAATTTATATATATATATATATATATATATATATATATATATATATATATAAATTAAATTTTTATATTGAATTAAAATATTAATTATTTATTCGTACTACTAGATGTGTAAATAATATTGTATAATTGGATATAAAACATAATATGATTATAACAATAGGAGAGACGAGAAGAGAGTTTAGGCTATACCTGGTGATGGTCCATCCCGGGTAATAATATCCCGAACTCTTGCACAGCCTCCTCACCCATCAGCATACCCAGTCAGAACACTTAATGCTCGCAAAAATAATGGGTGTTTCCAAATGACATCTTGGAAACATACATTTTTAAATTTTAACGTCCATTTATTATTGACAACGAATTTCTACCGATACTGGTTAAACTGCTATTACTAGTAACCTATAGATAGCAGGGTATCTCTAGGTTATCTGTTTGTTGATACTGGTCCGGAGCACCCCAGTGTCAAGAAACATTATACTTTGATTACTTATCAATTGATGAATAACATACCTATAGTATGACTGTAACCGTGCAATAATAAACTGCACAAAATTAAAGAGCAGCTTTAACTTTGATGATACATTATTTAACGCAATAAAATAACTACTTATCTGCCTCGAAGGAGCACGGGTATTCAGATAGTATAATATAAGAGAGTTTTACATTAATATGATAGAAGATGATTATATTATGAGATTATATTATAATTTCTATCATCTTTCTATGTAAAATTCTATCATACGTGAAGCTCTAAAACTATTTTTTAATAATACTATCTTATGGAAAGCTCTATCACTTTTCTATGTAAAATCCTATCAATATAAATATAAGCTCTCTCATATCGCACTAGTATTTCTAATATGACACAACTCAAAAATCGCTGTTTTTCTCTAATGACTATGAAGGACATGGAAAATATCTCTTTATCAACCATGAAAAGTGGTGTATCTAGCTTCAGAACTGGTCCACTAGAGGGAACTTGTGTCACTCTTCCTGTCTTAATGCTATTCCCCCTACATAGGCAAGAGTGACACATTTTCAGTTGATTTTTTTTTTTTTTGTTCTGTCACTTTAGAAATACTAGTGCGAAATATGTATATAAAATTCTATCATAATTTAAACCTCTTTTTTTTTTCTTTTGCTTAAGGAATTTAAACTTTATCGTCTAATTATTAAATATTGTATCTAATATAATGTTCTATCACCTATTTACGTAAAAGTCTCTCATATATAAAGCTGTATCATATATTTATTTAAAATTCTGTAAAAAGTTGTATCGCCTATCTATGAAAACATGAAAATCGGCAAAGCTGCGAAAAAATAATAAACAATATTAAATAGCTTGTTTTTTTTTTTTTTAATTATATAAAAATTACAATATTTATTTGCACAACTTATTAACTTAGTTTGTAGTATGCTTCAGATAAACCTCAACCAGTAATTCATTTTGATTCTAATCACCTTAACCATTGAAATTATTATTAGCTGTAGGAGAAAAGAAACAGCCGAAGGATTGAATGCAATATAAATATGAAAGTCAAAGGATAAAGAAAACCAGGATAGTCCAAAATGGCCAATTCATAAACATGTGAGAACATCTTCTTAAGATGATTGTCAGTAATATTTTAAGATATATTTTGAAATAAAGAAAGCAACAACAAAAAATGTACTGATTATTAAGACTTTGAGAACTCTCTTTCGATATCCTTCATCAGTTTTAGGACAATTAGTAGTCATTTATTCTTGGAAACCTCTTAATATCGTCGGCCGGCCAGCTGCTTAGTATTCTGTCGTTGGACTCTCTCCAGGGGTGGCTATGGAAATTTCAGAATTTTATATTTCTCTTCATTTTTTTTAATACCAGGAGGACGACAACCAATGGTGCCCCCCCCCCTAGAAAAGGGGAGGCATTTGAAAGTCGATTAGTTAAGTGGATTATCGATGTCCTTTTATTCAGAATTATAATATTCTCCAGTGGCCTGGCGTCCTGAGGGGTGGACGCCACCCCACTCCATGCAATTCTAGAGGGAGGTTTTTATGAGATCTTACGGTTTCCTTTCCGTCCCCTTAACCAACCCTCTTTTTTCCAATATGGCTGCTATGAATTTTTCATTTTTATTGGAATACGGTTTTATGAAGCCGTGTTGTCGGGTGGATTTCGGGCTAGGAGGAACACAAGGAGAGATGTTGAAGGAATTGAACAAAAACAATAAAAAAATATTTTATAGAATGATTTCTTTATAGGACTCAATAAATAAATTAGTTTTGAGTTGTTGTGCCATAAAAGCATATTTTTATTACATTAAACAAAAATTAATGTGGAATGCAAAATATCGTTAAGTAAAGAATTATATCATAGATAACATATTTGCAAAATTAAATCACAATAACTTATACATATTGTATTCTATTCAGGGAACTGGAATTTTCCTTATTTTCATAGCACAACCCTCTCAGTACTTAGAAATATAGTGTAGCGGGATGTATTGAGTAGGTGGCAAGAACATTTATTTATAATATTGGTTTTGATTGAAATAAAACCTTCCCTCCCTTAATTGATTATTTAATATTTTCTTTTAGCTTGGAAATGTTTGTAAGCAGAATTATGTAGTGAAACTATGTAGTAAAAGAGCAAATATTGGGACGTCGGTCGTTATAAGATGAATTCGAACATAAACAAACACACACACACACATATATATATATATATATATATATATATATATATATATATAACTGGAATTCGCAAACTAATAATTTTCTATTTATTAACTAGTAAATGAAAAGAAAACACTTTGTTCAAGTTGTGGCGAATGTTTAATTAAAAATTGAAGAAATCTGTAATTCTTCAATTTTGCTATCTAAAATCTAAAGCACCGACCTACTTAAAATTAAAACAAATTCAAATGTACTGACACATATGTATAATCCATGTTCTGTACAGCATTTACGCAAAACGTTAAAATCAAACCATGAGAGATATAATGTCAGCAGTCCTTTTCTGGCGAAACGAACATAAACGGCTTCAAGATGCAATGTTTTGCCATACTTAAACTCCGATTAGAGGCAGAGCACAGTCCAGTGTGAATTGCAGCACTATATGACAAAACTACGCCTTATACGAATTTTTGCTAATTACCCATTAGTCCGCATTAGCTACTATATATATATATATATATATATATATATATATATATATATATATATATATATCGATATATATATATATATCGATATATATATATATATACACACACACACACACATATATATATATATATATATATATATATATACTTACATATATATATATATATATATACATACATATATATATATATATATATATATATATATATATATATATATATATATATATAAACACATATATATTCAGCATATTTTTATTACATATTCCCATTCTGCTGCTTGTTACACCTGGTGGGACCTTGCCTATTGCAATGGCCACGTCAAAGATGAGAGAGTTCGCCTATGTAAATGTAGGCTGTATTTTTGTGTAGAGATTTTTTGGCTCCTTAGGATACACCCAGTATTGAAAAGAATATGTTAAGCAGAAATTAATAAATTAATAGACTATTGATTATTTTTTATTGATCTTCCGCCGGATATTTACTCCGTCCAGGGTCACTATAAAATATGGATAAGGAGAGATATCATTAGGCTAGGATTTTAATCAATATTTTTCGTTAATTAATGTGAATATTTTAGTTTTATAGTAATTCATTTATGTTTAATTTTACATATCGCCACTCAAATTTCACAACCGCGTAAGTCAATTTTCCTAACTTTTCAGGAGAGCGATAAAACTGTAATGATCTGCATCTTGCCAAAGATGCGATGCACATAACCAATAATAATAATAATAACTTGCAAATTATGAGGATTTCCGACTTGAGACATACTTTCGGTTAGATTAAACGAAAAACCTTGTATGGATGGCCTAAAATAGATGAGAGATATACGCGGTTACGCGGAAGTAATATTTTACGATATTTTAAATTGAAGAATATAAGATTTTTTAAAACGGTAAATAATTTGAATTATTTATTTTTAAATATTAATAGAAATTTTGTGCTTTGTTAAGATCCAAGATCGTTGGACCGATAAACACATTGAATACAGCGGTTACTGTTAATCACCGATGTTAACATTGAGTACTTGGTTAAGTGATCGATAGGTAAAAACACGTGCCGATGACATTATCAAAGGGTGGTAACCTATAGGTAATCACAAATTGATACGTCAAAAATACGGGATTTTTTTTTTTTTTTCACAACGAGTTCCTAAAAAATCCCTTGCGTTATATTTCCTCTAGCGGAGTGTTTTTCTTAGCCTGCACGAGCTGGCAACACACATCTCTGCGGGAATGAACGTTAGCTGACATAAAGTTCAAACTGCTTCGTCCAAGGTAAACATTAGAGATGACACATGACATTTGCGTTGCTTCCAGCCGCAATATCAGCAAGAGGGGCATGCAATGGGGGAACGAGATGCGCTTAGATACCATTAATGGTCGTTATGTACGAGTTGGTGCAAATGGATAGCAATAATATTGATTAATTGGATATTGAAGAGATAATACTCCGGGAGCACGTATTGCAAAATTTATTATCAAGAGCAGTATATTCCTGGGACAAGAATATTTAAATATTTATTAATTTTTTTTTTTTAACCCGCGACATATCATTGTTTTTAGTAAATAACATGAAAGCTAAAAAATCAAAACAAGGCACTCTAAATAATAAAAACAAAATGGAAAACAAATTCGAAATTAAATAAAAAGAACAAACATAAAGTCTAAGATTGTAAAAACAAACTAAAAATAATATGAAAAAAAAAAACAACTCACATTTGTTTTTCGCCTTATTTTAATAAAAAAAAAAAAAAAAAAAAAAAAAGAAAAAAAAAAAAAAAAAGAAAAAAGAAAAAAAGAAAACCTTTCAAAACAACGAAACCAACACTTCATATTTCGAACTCCGATATCTCTAAATGAGATCGCATTATTAAAAATTACAAAAAACATAATTTTTAGGAAATTTACTAAGCTTTCGAATAGATGTATTTCATTTACGAATATGTTTCAACCGGTTTCTAGTTATTTATGAAAATCCAATAAAAATTCTAGTTTTTTCCAGTTTTCCTGAAAACGGTTATAGATATGGCCATAAAAATGATTTCATTGATTCCTGCCGCCAATAAAACAATATGAAGTGTACATAGAAGCCATATATGGCAAATCTGTATATTCTACGATTTTTTTCACGGCATATGTCACTAGGGGCCAGAACGAAACCGCGCTAAGATGACGCATTTTTTTCTGACCGTGGAAGACCATTTTGATGTGACCTAGTTCACACAAGTAGTTTGGTACACAACCCAAAATAGGTGTAGAAGATACATTGAAATTTTTGACCAAGGGCAAAATATTAAATCCGTACCAAGTAAAATAATTTTATGACCCGAAAATACAATCATTTTACTTGATACGGATTTAATATTTTGCCCTTGGTCAAAAAGTTCAATTTATCTTCTACACCTAGTTTTGGTTGTGTACCCGCGGCATTGAAATGAATTGGTTGGCAATCGTTTCAAGCTATGAGCTCAAATAAAATAAATAATGGTTTGTTTGAATTTCACCATTATTAATTTTGTTCAAAAATGCTTCATATGCCTTTTATTTTTGTTAATTTTGCATATTCCTTCCTCGTTTACTGAATACTTTTCTCAGCCGTATTGTTATTTTTAGAAAATGATTCTTTAATGTGTCAGGAAAGCAGTGATATATAAACACAATAGTTCAAAAACTTGATTTCCCTTTCCAAATAAAATATTTCTCGCGGAAAACGCAAAAATTGAGTAGTATTTAAATTATTGTACAAACACAATTTTATTTTGTATATTTTCAAAGCCCTTGTGCCTATCCTTGGCAGATAATTCCCTATTGGATCCCTTTATACATAACCAGCATAATCCCCTGAGGGTCAATTATAATCTACCGGGCCCTTTGGATTGTAGGCAGTATCTGAGCGATAATCGGTTGCTTGAATTTGCCTAATTGTACCATTGTATCGAGTCAGAGGCTCATTGTGAGCTGAGTCTGTAACACGCTCTAAATCTCGTGTAAGCCCATTCATTGACAACCATCGGGATTGCCATTCATGTGTCAAAACCTTTGAGAGATTGTTGAATGCTCTCGATCCTTGTTTTAGCGATAGGAATTCTAATGTATATGTTGCTATTTTGGGAGTAATAATTCATAAAGATGTATTTTTTCTTGTTGGAGTGAATAAGAAAATTAATGCAAAACTATAGTTAACTATAGTGAATACAGCACAGAAGCAAGATCAAGAACAGCAATCTGCAATGGCAGGGCTTATGAACACAACCGCAAGGCGACCACAGTACAGGTTGGGGCAACACAATACCATCTGGTCATCACACAAGTCAAACGCACCATACATCTATCAATGATGTGGTCATATAACCTTACAACGATCAATAACCACACTATTTGCGTAATTTCCGAGTTAGAATTGTTACACGTTTTCTCCAGAGTATCGCCACAATTTCCTGATATTAAACATAGTATAAAAACTAAACATACACATTTTGACGCCATTCCGAAATGTAAAATTACATTTTCTGCCCGTCTGCGTAACGTTTTCGGGTAGATTGTGTACGCAGGTATTGTAAAATTTTACATCATACAAGTTACGTTTAATCAAAATGAACAATTACAAAGCCATGCAAAAAGAAAAAACGAAAGTCCGGACCCAGAGGCTAGACCATGTTTACTATATGTTGGGGTCACTAAATCCGAATCCGGGGTCAGAAAAACTTCTGCACTTTTTCTTTAAGCCCACCCCCAATAACTAATAATTTAGGATATTTCTAAACGACTATTTGGGCACTGCCGTTAAGTGCTTAAAAATGCAAATTTTTTGAGACCTTAACGAGCTCGATTGGTCCATTTGGAGTGAAGTTACAGCCCTTTAAATATAATACTTCACTAAAAAATTGTTAGCGTTTTTCCTTATATTTTTTATGTAATATGTTTTTTAATGCATAAAATCTTTGAGTTTTTACACAAAAATTGACATAAGACCTTCGGAGTTAATTCCTGAACTGATGCAATCCTTAAAATCCCAAAATACAACCCTTAATAAATCTCCCCATATTTTTTTATACAGTCAAACGACTGACAATATGCCACAGATGATCCGTTTTGGCGAATATCTCATTTTTTAAAAGTGAATATTTCTGACAATTCACTCTTCTGTAACTGTTAGGGTCTACAGTTTCGAATCTGTGATCTCCGAACTGCGAGTCCTAGACGACTTTGACCTAGCCTACGACACTCCCTGGATCAAGATTAACCTATGTCCCAAATTTGGTTAAAATTAGTCAAAAGGCGTAGATTTGTATAAGGAACAGACACATATATAAATCTGTTTAAAAATTGACTTTACACCCAGGATTTTATGAAAAATGAGGTTTTTAAGCTATCGAAGACATTTGATGGGACTGATATCATTACAGCCTAGCCATTTGAGCCGCTGACACTTAATCTACAGCATGAGCAGGGCTATTGAGAACGATATAGCTGGAAGAGGTGATAAATTTACAGATGGGGAGACACATTAAAAATGGATTCGGGTCAAGTGTTACAGCCCCGGGGAGCGGGTTATTGAGGAAGCATAAGAAGCGATGAAAATAGATGGGTTAGATGCAAGACACACTAACTGCAGGAAACTGTGGGCTGTAGCCAACGACATCAAACTGCACTCCAAATTCCTCAAGCATAAACATACTACAATTATTCAAAAACCAATACTACCTTAAAAATAAATAAATAAAACTGTTTCAAAACTATAAAAAAATTAATCCGTAATATGTTTATATTTTTATTTATTGTATTCCGCATCTGTGGTGATAAACACGTTTAACAGGTGTTGGTATTATAACAAACAGTTATTTCATGTCTACAAAAATACATTACCAAGCTAACAAGTAGCAGCTCAAAAATAATGTTTGTTTGTATGGGCTACATTCTGTTAGTAACTTTTTAAGATGAGGGGGGAATATTTATGTCAGTGAGATGTCTGCAGTTTGTTTTTAGGTGTTCAATAGTCATAGTCTCTTTGTAAATTCCCAAGTTGGCCAATCCTTTTTTTTTCTGAATAAGTACGAATGGGTAAATAGAGTGACTCCAATTGGGCCTAGGCATCCATTGGGTTTGTTTTTTTTTTCCCTCGCTATTTAGTTGATGCATTAGTTTATACTTTTGTAATCGTGGAGCATGTGAGTTTATAATATTTCTCGAGAGTTAATACTTATTGTATACAATACATTTTTTTTTTTTAATATCCAAACTACGGATGTATCCAGAACTTTAGCTGACGGAAAACTTCCCCAAGAGATCACACAGATGGAGAATCATTTGAGCTAATCTCTTAGCTTAGATTGTATTTTGTAATAAAATAACGTATATTTTATTCTGTTTTAGTCGCTATGTTCGCGAGCTCTTAAAATCAATAAATAATAATAATATATTCTGTTTTGAAGCAGATTTTTGTATACAGGCATGCATACATACGAAGCTATTTTTCCTGCTTCTGTGCATCATTGTGATTATAGCTAATTTATAATTTTTGGAAGCGCATAGCCTTAAAATTTATTGTAAATTCCTAGGGAAATGTAATGTGAATAAGCAGTAAATAAATACTTTCGTTATATCTCACTTTCCGAAATGTATAAATTCTGCTAACACCATATACAAATATCAGTAATATGGCGGGAGATTATGGCTAATATAAGCGTATTTAAAAATTAAAAATATAGTATTTTACAATTATTGCTGAATGAATTAAGTATAACTCAAAGAAAAACTATACAAATAGAAATAGGACAGATGTACCTATCTCGTAGTTAATTAAACAGAAATTCTAATCAAATATTATTAAGCTATGCTTAAACATTAACCTTTTGTTAACTATGAATGCAACCATAATAGATAAATGTACATAAACCGATGTAAAACCGACCCTTTTTCGCCGAAGACATCTATCTTGACAAACATATAAGCTTGGTAAATGTCTTGAAATGAACGTTCTAATTTAATCGCAATTTAAAATTAGCTAAAAATTGATGCACAAATTAATCGTTCAGAATGTTCAAAACATTTTTTCATTATTCAAGAGATAGGAACAGCCAATGTTGAATTTCATTAGAACAAAATATTCTTATAGAATTCAAAATCAAAGAATTGTAAGAAACACACAGTTTTAAGAATCCACAGAAACTCAAGCATGTAAAATTATCTGTGGATATACAAATTAAAAATATCTTGGAAATGTGGGAAATTATTTTATACACGTCTCAATTAAAAAATATTACATATATTTTAAACATTCGTTACTACACAAGACAAGGAGTAGTAAACTAAAGAATGAAATAACGACTCTAAAAACTTTTATAGAGTAATATTTTATATTTTATTTACGAAAATTCCTTGTTGACGATAACCTTGAAAATTCCTTTTATAAAGGAATGTAGAAAAATAATACCCAATTCTCTGGAACAAAACTCCTTTTTTTAACCAATTTATATAAATACTTTTATATCGTCCCCTATGAAATTAAATGGTCAGTGTTGCTGAAACTTCAAAAAAAAAAAAAAAAAAATTGGTCCTTTGAATAAAAAAAAAAAATTAAATAATGTCAGGTTCTTTGACAATTCTTTTCAACGCTTTTGTATGTTAATATGAACTTTTTTACACACTCTTTTTGTTATAGAAATATTTCCACTAGAGCGCCCTCCGTAAATCCGCTATATTGGCGTTTATTTCAAAAAGTCTAAAAAAATGTCATAAAAACATTTTAATTTTTATTTTTTTATTTTATAATTATGTTTGGGGCGAGGTTAGCTCAGTGGTAGAGCACTGGACTAATAAAATGGAGGCCTGAGGTCAAATCCCGAGCAAGCACTAAAGATTTTTTCTTCTATTGTCTTCGTTCATGGGTTGAATTCGGCCTCCCTGACCGTCCCTAGGCCAACCCAACCTTTAATAAATTTAATAATGGGTACCTTGGCTGCTAATAACTCCAGCAGTCTAAGCAGCCAAGGGGAAAATCAGGCGGCCGGAGCATAGTACTGACCACACTATCTCCCTAGTGTGCCGTATGGTCATGAATCAGATACCTCTATAGTATATGCCCCTCAGGGCCCTCGTGCTTGTTACGGAACTGATTTTTTTTTTTCATAATTATGTTTATATCAAGGGCTTAATTCAATTAGATTTACTTTTCCCTTAGTTATTAAATATAGCATCTTGTTAAAGTATGTCCTCCCAAAAATCTTTAATATAAGTATTTTAGCCAATAATTATTTGATGTTTAATACTTTTGTTCGATTGAAACATCCAGGAGTCATTACATATATGTATATATATATATATATATATATATATATATATATATATATATATATATATATATTTAATGACTTATTTGTTACTGGTCTCATGATAATTTGGTTTTATTCAAAATAACATTTATAAATAGAACTAAATAGGTGAAAGAAACTAAAACCCCATTTTTACTATAATAATTGTTGTAACATTGAAAAGCATGATTAATTATTATTTTAAATTATAAAATTACATATATTCAATAAGTAGTAGGTTTTATCTACAGAGTACACGAGAAAACGGCCTATCAATGGGTTCAGAGATAGTCTAAAGAGAAAATTACATCTTTCTGTCCCTTTTGTGTTCCGATATGCATGCAAATTTATTCTACGTAAAGGGACACTACGGGAGGGGCGGAGGTTTATAAATGAAAAAAAAAAAAAAAAAATACAAATGTTAGAAAAAAAGCAGGGTATGGTATTACAAATAGAGTCGGATCCTTTTCCCAGCAAGAAAAGAGTATATAAACTTAGTTAAATTAGTTGGAGATACAATTACCATTCATATATTCAGCCCGGAAAAACCAACTTGCTTCATAAGCACGGAATATTCCAGCTTACCTGAAACAAAGCAGAACAAAAAATTACACATTAGTTTGCAAATTGTAATGAATTTTTCCATAAAACATGTATTTTATATGCAGGCACACATGAATATTAGATAACCTATTATCATAAAAGAGTATTGATAAGGAACTTAGAACCAAATAAGACTAAATTGAAGGTAAACAACTACATTTCATACAGATATTCTTGTAAATTGAGTGATAGTTCTTTTAAGTATCTCACCACACATGGTCGAGTTTACGATAAACTGAACTGTAAATTTCTCTAAAAACATCTAAGTTTTTTTGGACGATACCCGAATCCATTCCTTCGATCGAATGCTTTCCACTTTTATAGAATAGCATAACTGTTGTAACAGGCCATCTACACAAATATATAGATTGCAAAAGGCTAATCATTGTAACAGAATGATAAACAAATCCCAATAAATTTCATTTTGGAATTACTAATTATCTAGACAAACTTTTCATCATAAAACCCATTTTCATACACATTTACGGGTTTAGGTCCATCTGCAGAAATTCATGGAACCAACTGGAAGAAAGGGCCAAACGAGGGTCGAGTGTAGGTCCGAACAGGCTCGCAACACAAAGGACCCCTCAATGAGGACAACACACTCACACACCAACACACAGGAGCTCACAGCAGGGGCGAATTCCGTGCGTGCCGCCGCGTCGCTTCAACCCGCCACCCTTGGGGGTATCGAAATGGGTTCGCTCTTCACGCCTCCAATGAACGAGGGATATTTCGCTCAACCAACAAGGGCATTTACTGTATAGCTAGTGTGTATTTCGGCGAAACTTGGCATTGATTCTTTTTAGCATAAATATGCTTTAGCGATGACTAAACTGAAAAAAAAACTTTAAAAAAAAGTGTCCGCTGGCGTTCGAACATGCTCGGTGGCCATGTACGAAAAAGAAGACTGTTTGTTATACAGTACATTACATAGGTTTGTCTGGTGGACCTAAAGCATATTTATTTATATTTCGAAGCATGTGTCTCATGCAGGACCATGTTTTTATGACATTGTTATGGCCCTTTATTCAATTTCATTCCATTAATTCACGCAGGTGGGCCTCAAACTATAAACTTTTGTGGAGATTAGTTTTACGCTGGAAATTTTGTTTAGAATAACTAGGAGTGCCAAGATGTTATTTGGAACTAAATACCGAAATAATCGTAAAATTCAATTAAAAAGTATACGAAATTAATTAAACCTTCTGCTACAAGACCTAAGAAGTTGAATTTTTAAATGTTTACTTTTACATAGGTAAATAAAAAAAGTAGATACATCTATCATTGAGGATAATACATGCATATTCTACATTTACTAAAACTAAACATATACGATTCTGATAGACCACAACATTTTAAAAATTGTCGTTAGAGGCAATTTGCCGCTAAAATTACTTAGTAATATTTAAATAGCTTCTAGCGAAAAACATAAAATATTGTCACGATATTTTCAGGTTTGATCTGGTTGGTTGATAAAACTAAATTTCTTTAGACAAAAAAGGATATGATTTTTTTTTATCTTAATAATGTTTTTATTACCTACTATGGAAGTTTTAACTTTAGCATATTATCCATCTATTCTATGATTTTAATCCAGCTTCTCTGCTATATTTTTTGTCTGTCTATCATTATTTTCGAGACTAAAATATAAAACTAAAAGACTATTTTTTATATAGGTATATAACCATAAAATACTGTTATTTGTGTGCTCATGTGGCTCATTTTGGCTATTGTTAAGTATCATTTCTCTGCATTTTCTTCTTTTCTGAACCTATGTTAATGGTTCTATGTACGGTCAGCAAATTTTTATATAATAAATACTTATTTATGTAATTTTTTTTTTTTTTTAAATATCAGATCTTAATTTCTTGTCATGATGTTTAAAATGTTTCTTACTGTTTGATTATTATCGTTTGTAATCACGTATGTTCATTTTTTATCTGAAGAAGGCTAGCAAAGTGCAGCGGAAACGTCCAATATAGATTTTTGCTTGAAGATCTGACGTTTTTAATCTTAGCTGAACCCTAAGCATCACATCAACGGCTAACTATCTTCATCTCATTAAGATAAATTAAGAAGTCTAACGGAATCCAGTCTAGATACAGCGGATAAATTGTTCTATTTATCCAAAATCTGACGAAATTATCCAAGCCTCTATATAGTGTAGGGTACTAATAATAATAATTTAAAACATATATTGACTGAAAATAATGTTATGCTTCTGAATTTTAATTCTACAGTCATATCTACAATCATATCTACAAACGAATGATATCTACTGTGAAATTTAGTCTGATAAAATACTCACAGAACACTCTTCGAGATATTGCTAAGGGGGTGAATATAAAGCATAAGGCGGACGTGTATTATCCAGAATGTACATATGCACCCCTACCATCAATAATAACAAATAGGTTTGCATTAAGCCTTCGCCGACGTCTGCATTCTGGAAGAGCTCTAGTGAGGATCCCATATTCTAGCCTCGAGCCTAATAAATACCACATATATTCTACAGAATCACGTATTCCTCGAGCACTAGGCCTAGAAGCAGCATCCTACTTTCGTGACCGCCTCTCGGGTCATGAAGGGTTAACGTAGACTCCTCATTTAGACTTCAAGGAATACGGGACCTGGTTTTTGACTTAAGCATGTGTTCTATAAGGCTCAAGGCGAATTGTAAAAAAAGGATACCAAGTATCATGCAACTAGTGGTTCCCAGTCGTTAGATATGTATATACACATACATTTTGTACTGCAGAAGAGGACGGAAACTCGTCTTAATCTTTATAGGACCAAGGGCAGATTATTAGCAGTTCTCCTTACAGGACACTGCAGCTTATACGATGAAAACGATGGAACCACATATCATATTATTTGCAGGTGAGTGGCTCATAAAGATAAGAGATTCCTGCATTTTAGAACGGACCTTATTAATGATCCAGATATCGTCAGCGCTGAACCCCACGATTTTTAGGATGTTCATCGCTTACATAGGTCTTATTAGTGGTTATTTCCATAGGAATCGATGACAATGGTCCGTGGTAATCAAATATTTGATGCGCGATTCTACAGGAATAAAGTATCATAAAATGTGATAAAAAAACAACAAAATTACCTCCAACTTGAAGCCGACGTATTGTTTCTCCAATTATATAGGAACAAGTATTTTTAAGAAAATGGTGACCATACATGAAGCTTTGGTCCAATCTTAAGGACGTACTCTTACGTATTGGTCTATTCTCAGAGGAAACTCACAAAGCGTATTTCTATGCCTAGGAAAATGTAACATTCCTTAATTACGAGGTTCGTATGAGAACATTTTTTAGGATATATGCTACTTCTGCCCATTCTAAATGTAATCTACACAGATAAGTCCGATATCAAGGACTGTCCAATTTTGGTATGTGATTTACCCCTTTGTTATGAACAATTGTATAGATAC
>OX328129.1:40084011-40136511 GCA_946811695.1 Gonocerus acuteangulatus
ATTTTCAGTTTATTTTGACACGAAATTGTCATATGGCTCTAAATGTTCGTCTGGGTTGACAAAAAAGTAATTGAAGCAATGCATTCGATCGTGTGAACTAATGTTTCAGTATGGAAGAAAATTAATTTCGCAATTTGGCACGAGTCGATTTTTAATCATTGCTAAGTGTTACTGATGGATGGAAATAATGGGCATATAAAATAAATTAACAATTTATTAAAACAAATACATATCTAACTGTTTATTATTATACTCCTAATTGACATTTTTATGATATTTAGAGTAAAATCATGGGTTATAAATGGGTATAGTACTTTTATTCTATCGGAACATATATTTTTTTCCATTTTTTTTACTTATTAATTTCGTCAAAATTCTTATATTATTTTACAATTTGAAGGTCTACCAATTTAATTTATATAATATTTATATAGGTATAATAACTCTTCGTCGAGATTATAACTCTTCATAAATTTTTATAGTTAATTTTAAGATGAAGAGGCCTGTCAAATACGTCCAAGTTATAGGTCTTTCAGAAAATATGTTTTCGTTTTTTTTTTAAGCTCAAATGCACCTATTGACTATTGAATATGCACTGACTTCTTTGCATTTAGTAATAAGAGTAAGTTTGATACGTGGTATTCTTAGGTAAAAATGATGGGAAAAAAGTATTAAGCTAATCAGAACAAGCAAAAAAAGGAGTGATCTTTTTTTAGTATGCATATAAACAGGGTCGTGAAAAAAGTCCGTGAATATATATATATATATATATATATATATATATATATATATATATACATATATATATATATATATATATATATATATATATATATATATATATATATATATGTATTCTCCACTTTTTCTTGTTTCTTTCGACAGGTGGTCGATAAAGCAGTACACTCTTGGTTTACATTTACTAATTTATGTTGTGTAGCTTGAGTCAGGGCGTAATACAGTATTACGCCTGACTCAAGCTAGATAATATGACGAGAAGACTTCCTGATAAGGAAAACCCCTGAAGAGCTGTGACAAAGGCACGAAACATGTCGGGCAAAACATACCAAATAAAGTAGTAAATGTGAACCAAGAGTGTACTGCTTTATCGACCCCCTGCCATCGAAAGAAACAAGAAAAAGTGGAAAATGTATATTGGTTCATCTTTCACAAGAATTAATACATATACAGTGGAACAAGGATATTTCAAACTTCGATAAATCGTGGTTAATTCGAATAAAATTTAGGATAATTCGAATTTTTTACTCGTCTGTACCTCCAATGGGAAGTGGACAGAGAGGCTGTCGATCTTAAATCTTGTGAAAATATTCTCCCTGGGGTAAGGCGGAGACTAAGATACGGATGTAGGGGTTCCAGGACAAGAAGCGCGGCGGCCTCATAGTCTAGTTCTTGGACTCAAGGAGTTCAGCAAAGTGGTGGGTCACGCTTCCTCCCTTCCAGGGGTTGTTTTAGTTCCATCCTGTCGTTTTATCCTAGAACTCCATCCCACCATCCCTGCCATCATCATTTCTTATGAGACAGTCAGTGCCTAGATCTGTTGAATTGTTTGTGCCTTGAATTTCTGGTGTACAGTGCAGTTCAGTGAGTTGTTGATTTAAGATGTCGAAGAATAGAAGTTATATAACTTAACGCTGTCAGAGAAAATAGCTGCGATTAAAGAAGTTGATAAAGGAATAAAGAAAAAATCTGAAATTGCCAAGGACTTTGGAATTCCTCCTAACACTTTATCAACTTACCTGAAAAATATAGAAAAAAATCTAGCCCATGAAAATGACCGTTTTCAAAACAATAGACTTTTTTTTAATGTTTAAAAAAAAGGAAGTTTTTTTTAATTAAAAAATCTGAAAATATGAAGTTCGATTTTTTTCCCCTATATTTTAAAAAACCTTTGTAATTCGAATTTTGGATAATTCGAACTTTTATGTCGGTCCTTAGGGGTTCGAATTATCCAAGTTCTACTGTATATATATATATATATATATATATATATATATATATATATATATAAATTTTCGGAGGAGGCGGGCTAAGTATTAAACCATGCAGCCCAACATGGCGTTTCACCGTTGAAATCTGAGCTCGATGAAGTATAATGTGCCGATAAAGGTGGATGCATAGTCACAACTAAATCCCAAGCACGGCACCTCATAGCCTGCTAGTGGATGAACAACTCTATACTACAATATCAAATAGATTCTACTGCTAGGAATGATTTGAGAGTTGATATCTCTCTCCTGCTTAGTATACATACAATAGCAGCGAAGGGACCGAGAACTTGCATAACGTCTAGCCCGGGCGTGCCATGAATTTTTGAAATGCTCCTTCCTCTCTCCCTGGATGCCTTCTGAGTTAGAGCCATGCTCTCTTCATATCTGGATTCTTCAACAACCTCGCTCAATCACCCTCTCTTCTCTCTCCCTTCCCGTTCCCTCAATTCCTCTAGTCGCATTCTCATTTCTAGCTCTATGAATTTATATCTACTGTTGCCATTTCTCAATAACAAGATATGTATACGGACATCAATAACACGGCTCAGCCACCACATCCCTCATCCCCCAACCGTATCAAATTGATATGACTGAATGTGAAGGCGAATCAAAAACTTACGTAAATTGTAAGAGCGACATCCTGACAGCAGCTAACGAACAATCTTCAGTTATTACAAAAATAAAAAAACAGTTTTACTAAGAAAAACATGACGTGATGGAATTAGTTGAGTATTTCTTCGGATTTCAAGATACAAAAATCAACCGGAACAAACACAACCGTTTAAAAATCTCATATGTATAGTTTTATGGCGGGAGTGTCATGTATAGGTACATGAATTCATCAAGTACCTCGCTCAATAACCCTCTCCATTCCTTCTGATTCCTAGCTATATATATATATATATATATATATATATATATATATATATATATATATATATATATATATATATATATATATATATTCCGGGTTGTTTCGCCGGGCGAACATCACATACCAAATAAAGAAGTTTAAGTGAACAAAGTGTGTACTATTTTATCGACCCCCTGCCAGAAAAAAGAAGCAAGAAAGAGTGGAAAATATATATCGGGTCATCTTTCACAAGAATGATGACCCCCCCCCCCCCCCTCATCAGGGGCAAGAAGTGCCCCTGATGAGGTGCGAATGAAATAAGGCACGAAACATGTAGGGCATGCAAAATAAAGTGGTGTGATACAAGGAAGTGCTACTTTTTCCGACTCTATGCCTGAAAGAACAAAACGTATTAAAATATATATATATATATATATATATATATTCGTTCATGTGTTGAATTTGGCCTCCCTGACCGTCCCTAGGCCAACCCAGCCTTTAATTAATTTAATAATGGGTACCTTGGTTGGTGCTAATGACTCTAGCAGTCGAAGCAGCCAAGGGGAAAATCAGGCGGCCGGAGCATAGTACTGACCACACTATCTCCCTAGTGTGCCGTATGGTCATGAATCAGATACCTCTATAGTATCTGCCCCTCAGGGCCCTCGTGGCCTGTTACGGGACTGATTTTTTTTTTTTTATATATATATATATATATATATATATATATACAGGGTGTCCCGTAAATGTCTAGTCATATTGTGAGGGGTGATAGAGGACCTTTAGTGGAACAAAAAATGTTCTATGACGATTTCCCGAATTCTCGCCCATAAGGGAGAAAACGTCGTTTTATTGTTTTTTCGATACAAACGTGGTTTTTAGAAGAATAATCGTTGTAGCTCCGTCCCAGGTGGTACTACTAGAAAGGGGGTGAAACCTATCGAAAGCTGAGTAAATTTACTATAAGACTAGTTGAAAGTAAACGTAAAAATGAATGAATGTAAGTATGTATATCTTACCAAAAGGAAGCTATTCTAAATTTCCTGACATTTTATTGATATTTCTTTCCAGGGTTACTCCTTAATGGGCAGGATCTGTGATTTCCGGCTTTTAGAAAAACTTCCTCATTTAACCAGCTTTCCATTCATGTATCACAACCCTGTGTTATTGAAGTATTTGAACGGTTTAAGAACAAAAGTTTTTTAAAAAAACATGGATCTGTGAAAATAAAATTATATTTTTTTCTTCAGTTTATTCAAAAAGCTGAAGAGAAATATTTATTTTTATAAATGTTTACATAATAATAAATAAATATTTACTTAAAACAACAACAAAAATTACTTCCACGAATATAAAAAAAATTCCTAAAACAGTAAATAAATAAAATACACATTTATTTTGAATTTATTAATTCAGGTAACTAATACTGGGTCCAGGTGGGGGCCATTAAGGAACACCAACCATACATTAACCTCAAAAATTATTATTTTTACCTAGATCACGCATTTGAACACATTTTTACAGGGCTATGTATGTATTATTTATGAGGGATAGAATTTTGAATTACCACAACAACAATGCATGGGCTCACGAGAATCCTTGTGAATTTCACAAGCATAGCCATCAGTATCAATTCAAGGTAAAGTATTTGTTTTAAAAAAATATAAATACCTGTAAAAATGTGTTCAAATGCGTGATCTAGGTAAAAATAGTAATTTTTGAGGTTAATTTATGGTTGGGGTTCATTAATGGCCAACTCCTGGACCCAGTATTAGTTACCTCAATTAATAAATTCAAAATAAATGTGTATTTTATTTATTTACTGTTTTAGGAATTTTTTTATATTCGTGGAAGTAATTTTTTTTATTGTTATAAGTAAATATTTACTTAATATTTATGTAAAAATTTATAAAAATAAATATTTCTCTTCAGCTTTTTGAATAAACAGAAGAAAAAAATATAATTTTCTTTTCACAGATCCATGTTTTTTTTAAAACTTTTGTTCTTAAACCGTTCAACTACTTCAATAACACAGGGTTGTCATACATGAATGGAAATCTGGTTAAATGAGAAAGTTTTTCTAAAACCCGGAAATCACAGACCCCGCCCATTGAGGAGTAACGCTGGAAATAAATATCAATAAAATGTCAGGAAATTTAGAATAGCTTTTTTTGGTAAGATATACATACTTACATTCATTCATTTTTTCGTTTACTCCCAACTAGTCTTATAGCAGATTTACTCAGCTTTCGATAGGTTTCACCCCCTTTCTAGTAGTACCACCTGGGACGGAGCTACAACGATTATTCTTCTAAAAACCACGTTTGTCTCGAAAAAACAATAAAACGACGTTTTCTCCCTTAGGCGCGAGAATTCGGGAAATCGTCATAGAACATTTTTTGTTACCCTGAGGGTCCTCTATCACCCCTCACAATATGACTAGACATTTACGGGACACCCTGTATATATATATATATACAGGGTGTCCCGTAAATGTCTAGTCATATTGTGAGGGGTGATAGAGGACCTTTAGGGGAACAAAAAATGCTCTATGACGATTTCCCGAATTCTCGCCCATAAGGGAGAAAACGTCGTTTTATTGTTTTTTCGAGACAAACGTACTTTTTAGAAGAATAATCGTTGTAGCTCCGTCCCAAGTGGTACTACTAAAAAGGGTGTGAAACCAATCGAAAGCTGAGTAAATTTACTATAAGACTAGTTGAGTGTAAACGTAAAAATGAATGAATGTAAGTATGTATATGTTACCAAAAGAAGGCAATTCTAAATTTCCTGACATTTTATTGATATTTCTTTCCAGCGTTACTCCTCAATAAGCAAGATCTGAGATTTCCGGGTTTCAGAAAAACTTTCTCATTTAACCAGCTTTCCATTCATGTATCACAACCCTGTGTTATTGAAGTATTTGAACGATTTAAGAACAAAAGTTTAAAAAAAAAACATGGATCTGCGAAAAGAAAATTATATTTTTTTCTTCAATTTATTCAAAAAGCTTAAGGGAAATATTTTTTTTATAAATGTTTACATAAATATTAAGTAAATATTTACTTAAAAGAATAAAAAAAAATTACTTCCACGGATATCAAAAAAATCTTTATTTTGAATTTATTAATTCAGGTAACTAATTCTGGGTCCAGGTGGCGGCCATTAAGGAACACCAACCATACATTAACCTCAAAAATTATTATTTTTACCTAGATCACGCATTTGAACACATTTTTACAGGACTATGTACATCTTATTTATGAGGGATAGAATTTTAAATTACCACAACAACAACGCATGGGCTTACGAGAATCCCAGTGAGTTTCACAAGCATAGCCATCAGTATCAATTCAAGGTAAAGCATTTGTTTTAGAAAATATAAATACCTGTAAAAATGTGTTCAAATGCGTGATCTAGGTAAAAATAATAATTTTTGAGGTTAATGTATGGTTGGTGTTCCTTAATGGCCGCCACCTGGACCCAGTATTAGTTACCTGAATTAATAAATTCAAAATAAATGTGTATTTAATTTATTTACTGTTTTAGGATTTTTTTTTATATTCGTGGAAGTAATTTTTTTTATTGTTTTAAGTAAATATTTACTTAATATTTATGTAAATATTTATAAAAATAAATATTTCCCTTCAGCTTTTTGAATAAACTGAAGAAAAAAATATAATTTTCTTTTCACAGATCCATGCTTTTTTTTTAAACTTTTGTACTTAAAACGTTCAAATACTTCATTAACACAGGGTTGTGATACATGAATGGAATGCTGGTTAAATGAGGAAGTTTTTCTAAAACCCGGAAATCTCAGATCCTGCCCATTGAGGAGTAACGCTGGAAAGAAATATCAATAAAATGTCAGGAAATTTAGAATTGCCTTTTTTTGTAAGATATACATACTTACATTCATTCATTTTTACGTTTACTCCCAACTAGTCTTATAGTAAATTTACTCAGCTTTCGATTGATTTCACTCCCTTTCTAGTAGTACCACCTGGGACGGAGCTACAACGATTATGTTTCTAAACGCCATGTTTGTCTCGATAAAACAATAAAACAACGTTTTCTCCCTTATGGGCGAGAATTCGGGAAATCGTCATAGAACATTTTTTGTTCCCCTAAGGGTCCTCTATCACCCCTCTCAATATGACTAGACATTTACGGGACACCCTGTATATATATATATATATATATATATATATATATATACTACAACGATTTCTCAATTGGTATGGATGGATGTATATGTGCATTAATAATTATGTATTGGATTATTCAATTACTTCGCTAAATTACCCTCTCTTCGTCTCACCCCGTTCTCTCTGCTCACGTTTTGTCGTTTTTCTGTAATACTTTAGTAAGAGTTGTACAGTTAATGTCTTACTGCATTCTATACATGGTGGTTTTGTTTTGTCATTATGTGAGAGTGGGTAAGTAGTTTATCTTTAATTCAAAGCCTTGTAAGGACTACTTCTTCCCTCCGACACCTTCTGAAGCTGGAATCCCATTGTTTCGTAAATACCTTTGTCTCCCGAAATGGCTTGTCATTCAATTTTTGAGGGCCAGTCAGGCAGCCATTTATTAAGTACATGTGTGTTATTACCCTATTTCAAGTAAGGTTCAATGATTTAAAACGAAGAAAAACAAATAAAACGCGCCTCCAGGTGAAGCAATTTTCCATAATTCTAGAATACAACATTCTTATTTCATTCGAATGATGTACCTTCATTTCGGTCCAAGAAAACGAGTAAAGCTAGAAGCAGACATTTTCAGGTAACAATAACTTCTGATTGTCCGTTTTTGACTCTTCTCAGAATACTTCTCTCTCATTCCGAAGCTGGAGATACTCGGAAATCGTGCGTGAGGTCAATAAAACTAAATTTTTTATATAAAATAATTCTTTACATTTGCTAAAGATTGGGCTTCGAATTCGAGCCTTCATCAGGGTTGTAAAGAGAGATGGGCACAGTAAAGAAAAATAATATACATACAGGAATAAACGAAAAAAAATAAATCATAAATAACTCTGTGCATAATAATCGAGAATTGTCTCTTTTTGCTCCTTAGTATTGATTTGGTATTTTTTTTTTCTTTTTGCAGCCCTGGCCATGGGAATTGAACCTAATGCCCAAAATGTAGGCAATTGTAGCACTTAACATTTTTAAGTTAAAAATGTAGTTTAATGTACCTCACAATCTCAATATTAACGATCTTCTTTACGAATCTCTGAAGTTAATTTTTCTAAATTCAAATACTTTATAGTTGTCGTAGTTGGCGGTGTGTACTGTCCTGTGTAATTTACTTCTTCGAGGATTTCTTCATTAAGCCTTAAATAAGAGATTAATATCTTTAAAAACGTCTTTATTTTTGGACGCAATTCATTAGCAATGAAAATATGTAAAGAGGCGAGATGTGGTCTAATTATAGGTTAAGAAAAGAATACATTTTAAAGACTTGAGACCTAATTTGGAAGCTTCTTCCATATTAGAATAGTCCTTATATGGAAAGATGCCTCCATTATCTCTTGATCCGTTATAAGATATTAATTAGATAGGGCTGAAGAACCGTATTCTTGTGGGAACCTTTTGGTTGCTTAAACCAGCTAAAAAGGAGGAAGCTCCACGTTTTTATATAGAAATTTCAATCCCTGGGTATCTTATTCTTAGCCTTGCAAAGCCTTTCGGAGTTTTGACCCACTAGTCAAAATCTGTAATGCACACCCGGTGTTCGAACTCAAATCTAATAATAATAAAATTGTATTTTTTATAATTTATGCAGTAAGTTGGTATTGTCATCACTCAAACATTCTTCCAAAGTATGTTGAACAATGGTACCTAGAAGAAATTGTAAAATAATAAATTATTTTACGTTTTTACTCCACTAAGGTAACATTTCAATCGAAGTGACTCCAGAAATTAATAAATTAACGCAAAAAGCCATTAATATTCAGAAATAATTAAATGTTTCATTAAAAAAGAAAATAGCAGTTTATTCTATGACCAAGAAAGATTATTTGCAAGGAACTAATTATGAAAAAAAAATTCCGTTTTCCGTTTTAATTCAGATACATTTTATTTAATATTTAATAAGATGTCGCGGCGAGGCGATTCAACTTTTCACATGCATAGAACGTTGCATCGTATGTTGAGGGTAAATGTAAATATGATTATATTTTAATGGTATAGGCGACATCTTCTCTGTATATCAAAGAAACTTTTTCAATTTAATGTTTGTTTTTTTTTTGGTGGACAGTAGGTCTTTTAGATTGTATGCTAAGTCATAGGCTTCTCTCTGTGTACATTCTGTCAGTACAGAGTTGGGCAAACGTTAGCGCGCGCTAAAAGCTGATACCTCTCCGCTAATTTAGCGAAACTGTAGAAAGCCAGCGCTAATAATTAGCGGTTAGCGGCGGCAGTGCGCTAACCGCTAATCTATTTATGAAATATCGTAATTGCTAATAGCTTAAGCTATTACAACTTGTAACTTAGCTTAAGATATTAGCAATTACGATATTTCATAAATAGATTAGCGGTTAGCGCACTGCCACCGCTAACCGCTAATTATTAGCGCTGGCTTTCTACAGTTTCGCTAAATTAGCGGAGAGGTATCAGCTTTTAGCGCGCGCTAACGTTTGCCCAACTCTGTGTCAGTACGTGTTTTGGTCAGAGTTGGGTCACAATGGTCATAAATAGAAATCATTTTAATAAGTAGTAAGGTGATTATAATAAGAATGCATTACAATTTTTTCCATAGAAGGCCTAAATATATTTTTGTAAAATATAAAAAATGTTTAGTACCTACCCCTAAGTTTGTAATTATACATGTTTTTTCTGTGATATTTCTATCTAGGAAGATGTTTAATCTTTATAGTTTATTTCTATACGTGTTGTACTCACTCTGAGTTGTGCAAACGTTTTAATTCACTTTACTTTCCTACATAGTGAAATTGTTGCTAGAAATTAAGTAACTAAAAAGAATAGTAATTATAAATTTGCTTTAGCTTACAGGAACAGATTGTAATATTCTTCTCAATCAATAAGTAAAAAACAAGTTTTTACATTTCGGTACGTCCTGCCGTCATGAGGTGTAAGTGTGCATATGATATCCACACCGATAAAAATACATCTGACTAACCCCTGAAGCATCCTCTCGTATCATCATCATAGGTATATTTTTTACATAAACCCATATTATACACCAAAGGGACATGAAGAGGAAAAAATTATGCTGAGGTTTGAAATTTTACTCTTGATATTGGAGAACACGGGTTTTAGTATAATAACTCCAGCAAGTCTCTTAACAACTTATACTCTTAACTTCTGCCTTTGTATTGTTTATATTAGTATGACTACTTTTTTTTTCTTTTTCTTTTTCTTTTTTTTTTTTTTGTAATGTACTTTACAATATTTTAAAATCTTCAATGGTGTGAAGACATGTAATTATATCGACCATAAGGAAGGATATCATGGTATGCACTAGACAAGTTAATGCATGACTGGAGTTTTTCCACCAGGAATTGCACAAACTGAGTAATTTTTATATAAAAAAAGGCTTGTGATATTTATAGCATCAAAACATGTTTTTATTGTTCTTTTTATCCCTATATTATTTCATGTTTATGATTTTTACACTCCTACGCTGGACAGTAATGTAAAGGGATTTTTTATTTATTTATTTATAAGCATCTACATCTATACATGTGTTTGCAAATAATTATACATCACACAACTAGACCATGTTACAAATTCATTCATTACCAAGTGACGCGATACCTTCCTTATTACTCTACTTGTTTGAATACAATAGTTTTACTTGAAATTGTGTAAATTTATTTTATTTTTCTCGTTATATATATATTTTTATTTTTTATTTATTTTTTTTTATTGATGTTTTCCGGTAGTGGGGTTGCTTAATTCCAGAGGGTGAATCAAAATTCAGTCTTCCCACAAATTTTCTCTTTATTTTGCACTAGGCCTTTCAACACAAATGTGCCATCATCAGGTGCTCCGTGCAGTGATAGTTGTTACCAGGGCTGTGTTCGGGCTATGGGATATATATTTATCATTCAAAATTTCATGAAAATAGAATATGTACGGATTGTTGCTATATGTTGACTCCTGTCAGTAATTTATTCGCACGTGTCATATGGTAAGTCCAGATTTTGACGTTTTTAGCATTCTGTTAGTATGTATTTTACCGTTAGTTCGCTGTTACATATTTTGCTCTTAGGCTCTTATTTTTCAGTCATTAAGTACCCGTGTGCGTCCAATTCTGAGTCTAGCTGGTACAATTGCCTGTACAAGAATCAATATAATTATCAACGTATTTAATTTTTTTCTACAGGATTCTAATCGTCATTATTTATTGATTACTATGTTATAACATTCATTCAGTTTTATTCATATTCCTCAATCCCTTCCCCCTAATTTTAGTATTTTGTTTTCATTTTCTTTGTTTTGTCTTTAATATTTTTTTGAGTTCATTACTGTTTTCTTTGAGTTTATTCAATTATTTAATCTCAAAGCAAATACTTTTTCCTCTTAATAATCACGTTTCATTATTTTAATATTTAGGTGCAATAAGTAATTTTCCAATTAGTTCCTTACTTTCAGTGTTCTAAATTTGTCGTAGATACTTTGTTTTTTTATAATTTTTTTTCTTTGTTTCAAATAGTTTTCATTACACATTAAAATTGAATAAATTATGTATAATTTTACTAAAATAATCTCCTTATTTGCGGATGCTCATAATGAAATATTGATTATTTTCTATGCAAAATTCTCGCTGTCCTAAACAGCCACAACATTTCAGTGATAGTTGTCTTTATATTACCTAAAGATAAAAGTACGCCATAAAGAAAAAATAACAATAATTTCCACATCCTTCAAACTAGAGGCAGCTGTTTAGAACGAAAATATAAATGAAACATACGAAAGAACTTTTAAGTGTTAATGATCGCCAGAAGGTAGCCGATACTGGAGAAATTCGAAAACAGAAAGTTAATTGAAAATAGGCTTCAACAGTAACGCTTATAGCTTGGAAAATATGCATTGAAAACATTATTGCAAATTTGAAGTACCTAGTACTAACAATTATTTTTATAATAATAACGCATTTGCCAACGGCCATAGCCACGTTGAATACACCGGTTCCTGTAGATCATCGAAGTTAAGCAACGTCGGGCGTGGTCAGTACCTGAATAGGTGGCAACCTATAGATAGCCCGGCGCTAATGGCCAAGATGTAGATGCGCCGTAAAAAAAAAAAAAAAAAAAAAAAAAAAAAAAAAAAAAAAAAAAAAAAAAAAAAAAAAAAAAAAAAATATATATATATATATATATATATATATCTAAGCATATATATACGCATTTGATGGTATAGTTGACGGTAAAAAAATATCTATAGGAAAAAACCTATAAAAAGGTATCTGAAAATCAATTAGGAGGCCAAGTGGCCTTAAGTGCTCAAGGTCGTGGGTTCGATTCCCTCTAGGGGCGATGGCTTTTCTTTAGAAAAAGATTAGGCACCAGCCCTATCCTGGCTAGAAAAGGGTGATAACCCGTACTAAAATTCGTTGTCAATTATAAATAGTATGTTTTAACGCAAATATCGCTATAAAAACAGGGTTCATGTGTGATGGTGCTCCTCCTAATGAACTTGACCATGTGTTTTAGAAGAAGTATTTTTAATTCATAATAAATTAAGATCGCAAAATTTCAGAAAATGCTAGAGAGCGAACATATATATATATATATATATATATATAATATGTTAATGACCATTTTTCTTATGATATGAGTTACGAAACGACGGGATTTCTCGTCAGTACTTTCCGATTGATCGTGTCAATGTCTTAAGAGCGTTTTCTTCTCTAAGGGAAGTACGTACAAAACCACGATTTTTATAAAGTTAATAATATATTAATAAGTTAATATAGTTAATAATAATGGAAGTTAAAATTTAAATAATAATAATAATCATCTGATCATTTTTAATATTATTGCTGCAAATAACAAGCTCATTATCACTCATTCTGTGATGCTTCTTGAACTTGAGAAAATGCTTACGCTTAAGCGGCTCAGTTTTAATAAAAGATCCACCGACGAGACAAACGGGTCGCGCCTTTTGTGTAGTCCTTTGTGTTGGGAGGCCAATTACAGCGAGTCATAGCCGAAACTCTTCGGCACCGATACAATAACGCGAAACAATACCCAAAACCCAAACAATTGTGCCCTCCCGACCCCGAGCTATTGTAACCGATACCTCAAGCCTCACCCTGCTCGCCTTTTTTTAAAAAATCTAGAGGCATCAGCCAGGAACATTTTTCAACCTGAGAACACTTCAGAAAGAAATAAAATCATTTGGATCTGATTCCCACCTTATATATAAGCAGCCTTTCTCCTTGAACCTCACTACGGAAGAAAAGGTTAAAAAGACAGGAGCTGCTTAACTGTACGTTGGTTAGTTCTGACAATTTGCTGATAAATGTGCAGAGATGACCTGATAATTAAATACAAAAATTTTACCTCTTTTTAAGATGTTGGACAGGTAAAAACCCCTTAAAATTGCCTGTGTTTTCTTATAAACGAGTTGATTTTTTTTTTAAACATACGTGTATAAGTGCTGTCTAACATATTTTTATTTTTCTTAAGGCATGAGAAATAGTTTTGGTTGGTTTTTCAAGAAATTCAGTTTTATGCTTTCAGGAAATCTGCTTCTAATTGTCTTCTAGGGGCTATGGGGGGATTGAGTGTAAATGTATTTGGGTCAGTAACTACAAGGTTATTACGCCCTAGAATCTATGTCTGTTAAATATTTGTGTTCGATTTTGTCTTTTTTATATACTGTTCATTAGGTGCCTATATTTAACCCAAAACAATGCAATTCTTTTATCCATTTACACTTGCATAGAGAGATTTTAGCATAAATATGCTTTCGCGGTGACTAATCTGGAAAAAAAATTTACAAAAATGCCTCACAAAAAATGGTCTGCTGGCGTTTGCCCGCCCGCAATGCTGTTCGCGCATGCGGAGTGGTGTTCACGCATGTGCAATGGCCCTGTAAGAAAAAGAAGACTGTATATGTCACAAAAAAGTGTCAGCTGGCGTTCGCGCCTGCGCAGAGGCTTTCACGCATGCGCAGAGGCTTTCGCGCAAGCGCTGTGGACATGTACCAAAAAGAACACTATAAGTTATACAGTACATTACATAGGTGTGTCGGGTGGACCTAAAGCATATTTATGTTCCTGAATTTAAGCAGAAGGCTCTAAACGAAATAACTATTTTTTTTTATTTTTGATGAGTGGGATCTTTTTGTCTATGTAAACTTATATATTTTATTTTTTAAGTACTGTTATCAAGAGAATTAAGTTGAGGAATATGTCATTATATACCTAAATAAAATATTAGATAATAAGATTAGTTGAATTTAAATGGAGTCGTGAAATCCAACAGTGTATCGAATCATGAGAATTTTTGTCATAATTCTGCAGTATATATATATATATATATATATATATATATATATATATATATATATATATATATATATATAAATTCTCATAGTGATCAATTTGAGATCCTAGGTTTTAGGACTAAGAAAGTTTAGAAGAACGTCTTTACAAAAGTTGATATTAGGGCAAATCTGTTTGTCGCTGGAGTATTTAAGTTAAATGCAAGAATGCATCATTTCAAGTAAATGCATAAATCATTCTTCTTGCAGGTGAATTTGTTCTGAGCGATTTTGACGAACAGCAGGGCGTCGAGTTCTGAGATCCTCGCCGCAAAACCTTTCATCCCGTCTCAAGCAGCCGCCATGATAATAAACCAATTAAAATTCCATCGGCCAACAAAGGCCGAAGCTCTTCTCTCCCCACTCCAGAAACCAGAACCAGAACGCTGAATACTTATTTGTTTAACCCTTTTAATCCCGATAATAAAGGCGGCGGCATGGAGCCGGGATCTTGGGGGGGGGGCTATCCAGAAGAGTGCACGGGATAAACGGAGGAAGGGCGGAAGGGACAATAGGGCTGATAAAGCCATTAAAAGAGGAACAGGGGAAAATTAAAAAAAAAATCTCCGAGCGTGAGATAAGGACACTCTGGGAGTTTAGCCCCGAACCTTCTACAGCACCTCGGGGACGCGCGGAGTTCATACGGGACCGGTGGGGAAAATAATACCAGCGGGTAATTAACTTCGCAAACTGTCAGAGCAAATTAAGAAAAAAGGGGACTTTTAATTTTCAGCATATGATAAAGAAAGATGGCAGATGACTGCCTCTTTGTAAAATTTTATTCTATGGCAAAAAAAAAAAAAAAAAAAAAAAAAAACACATTAAGTTCCTTTTTGCTTATATTTTACTCAAAATAGAATTACTGATTTCGTTTCTAGAAGGTGAATGGGATTCGTCTTCTCACAAAGCTTCTTTATTTCCCACGAGGCCTTTCAAAAAATATGTGCCATCATCAATGCACATCTGATGTTAGAAGTCCTTGTGCAAAATACAGAATTTTTGTGTGAACACAATTTTTTTCAAATTGTGGAATTCGGAAATCCAACTAATATAAAAACGTCAAAAAATGAATCATCTACAAAATAAACTTCTCCCAGATTCCTAATTTTAAATATGTTTAATCTATATGAATTTAAAATTTATATTTCACGAAATATTTTAAAAATGTTGCCATTATTACTATCCTAATAGCTTAATAAAACTTTTCAAATCAATACGTTGCTTGAGAGTAACTGAAATCAAAACTCTAGTATGTCAGAAATATAGCTTTGTTTCGGTTCCCAACGTCACAAACCCAAAAAACGTAACGCAAAACACCTATATTGCATGACAGTGTTCCGGTGAACAGATTCATCAACGGACCTTTTGAACGAGGAAACGAACTACTGAACGAGGAAAACTATTTTTGAACCATATTTCGATTTTCAATATCAAGGATTTATATTTATATATATACATATTTGGACCACCAGTATTTTCTTGAATTATGGCGTCTGCAATTTGGAAATTTCGGATTGTGTCGGTGCGGGTTTATGGATATGTACCATCTGATTACCATGAGGGAGGATTTTTTCTTTGTTGTTCTTTAAAGCTGCTATTTGAAATATTACAATGAAATAACGAAGTAAAGTTCGATTGTGCACATAAAACAATTATTGGAGACATAGAAAAATGAGTGTATTCATTTAGTTGAGAGGAACAAGGGAGGGTATTTCCATAGAAGAGGATTTCCGTGTTTCTCCTAACAAGGGCATTTATTTCAGAAGGTCTCTAGTGATAGTGCAATTTCAGAATTTGAAGGAATATAGAGAATTTTTATATATTAAATAAAGTCCGTCACGCAGGAGCTGCATAACTAAGCACTTTCCTCAGAATTTGGGTAGTGTAGACTGCTTTCCAGAACAATTTGTTAAAAATATCCTACATAAATAAAATAAAAACATGAATAGTTCTCTTTTAAATTTGTAATGAGTAACTGATCAATTATTAATTTGCTTCCAGAGTTATGTTTACACATGGTACCTACTACACTACGTAATAAATACAAAAAACCTCATATTATCGTATTTTGATCTAACGCAGGAACAGGATACAGTCCCTCTAGTGGTAGAAAGAGCTCCTTGCGGCGGCTTTGTGAAACCACGGCTGGCGGGGTTTTCTATTGAAATATATTACAAAGTAAACCCCCGCTTTCCGATTGACCGATTCAGCTCATTTTTACAACACTTCTTTCTCATGAGTTACCCACGACGTATACCGCGTTTCGTTACAATACAGCAGAAATTACGACCGGTATGAGTATATTAGGAATTTGGGTCCGGAGTAACCCCCCCCCCCCTCTTCTAATGAGCCGATTTAGTTTATTTTTACAACAAATGTTTACCTGTAGATTACCACTACGAATGCCGAGTTTCGTCGAAATATACCAAAAATCACGGCTGGTAGTGGCGAATTGGTATTGTGGGTCCGGAGTAAACCCCCCCTCCTAATGAACCGATTTAGTTTATTTTTACAACACATATTTACCTGTGGATTACCACTACGAATACCGAGTTTCGTCCAAATGTACCAAAAATCACGGCTGGTAGTGGCGAATTGGTATTGTGGGTCCGGAGTAAACCCCCCCTCCTAATGAACCGATTTAGTTCATTTTTATATCTCACTTTTCTCTCTATATTACCACTACGAATACCAAGTTTCGTTGAAATATAACAAATATTACGGCTGACATAGTCAAATTAGTGTTTTGGGTTCGGGGTAAACCCCCCCTTCCGGTGGACTGACATTGGTGGTTAACGAACTCGTTCAATCGTTTGCTAATTGAATGCTATATACCAAGTTTCGTGACGAAAAAACAAAAACTCTGGCCGCTATCGTGTTAACAGACATATATATATATATATATGTATATATATATATATATATATATATATATATATATATATATATATATATAAATTTTAACGGGGGTCATTTTCGGTGCCTACTAGGTAGGATCGATATAGATTTGAAGACATTTTTCAAAAATTCCGTCATGAGTCCAACCTCAATAGCTACTTTCCTTCGGAGGAAAGTGCTAAAATAAAAAAAAGGAGAAGATATTTTTAAAAAATCACGTAATATGCCATAAGGTCCCAGAAGGGTTTACTCTGTAGAAGAATCTGATTTTCGACCATACGGCACACATTGTGTGCCCATTAGTACAGGGTATGCCAAGGGACGGTCCGACCTTTGAACGTTGACACCAAAAGACAACATTTTTTTGGGCGACCTAGTTTTTACATAGGTCACCCAGAACATAAGTTCAATGCCAAACTACTGTGACAGACTTGCTACCCCCCTAAAAGGTTTATTTACAACCATTTTTTAGTGTAATGTGTGTGTTATTTTGCTTAATTAATGACCTGTATGTATTTATTTTCCCCCAAGAATCTAGAACGAAAAAAATTCTCCAGAACTACTTAGTTGTATTTTGACAACTAAACGAGCCATTGCATTTTGTTTGATCGTTATACAACATCCAATTGAAGCGTTGCGGATACAACAAATGTTAGTGTGAGAAAAATGCGTTTTAATATATTTTCCATGAGAGCGAACGCCACTAGAGTACATTAAAAACATTTGTTCGTTGTAGGACGTCTCATTGTTTGTTTAATAATTTATATGAATACAAAAATTAAATAGTAATTGACGAGTAGTAGTAATAGTAAATAGTAATTCGCCCTTCGTATCCGCAATGCCTCAATTAATGCAATCTTTTGAAATGTATACAAGGTTCGGTACTGATTCAGTTTCTAGTTCACTTGTAATTTTCACATTGAATTGGTGTCAGAGTTGATAGCGATAAAAGGTCAGAGAGAGAGAGAGATAGAGAATCAAAACGATTAACCAGTCACAGTACAATTACTAATGGGGCTGTATTTAGCTGATAATTTCTCAAACTGTCTATTGCAGTTTTGTAATTCCAATATGGGATCTGTTACGTACTATGTCTTTCTGTTTGCTTATATGGGCTTGGTTGCTGCAGTAGTCTACAAAAAAAAAAAAAAAAAAAAAAAAAAAAAAAAAAAAAAAAAAAAATAGATTTAAAAAAAAAAATCTCTAAATGGTATTCAAGGGGTAGCAATTTTAGGCGAAAGGCCTTCAAATTATCCAAACACATTACAATACCTCGCTCACATTCATAATTACAAAGAAGGACCAACCTACTTGTAAAAAATGTAACGTTACACCGACAGTGAAACACTTCTTAAAATAACCTAAATACTACAAGCACATCTAGAAATAGGTCGAGCCTATGAGGAAATACTAACTGAGGATAGCCCTTTCATATATTATTATTATTATTATTTTTTAGTTCATAAACTTCCCACAAAAATTTAATTCAAGGATCATGAATAGTACTTAATCTCAAGCCTTTGGAATTATTATTTGAGTTGGTATAGGTATAATTCGATTTTAATTATTTCTATTTTTTCTTTAAGGAGGACTAGAATTTGATTTAATCAGGGCGATAAATGGCGGGTTATTTCGCCCATTCTTTGTTTTCAACAGACCACTGGGGTTAAAAAATAAATAATTAAATTCAATAAAAATTGTAATAAAGGGTACTCAATCTTTCGCTTCGCTCATTCTGTAGTTATATGAATTAAAATACATAATAAAACTTTTCTTGTATATATTTATATTTTGGCTAAATAAGACTGCTCCAAAACGTGTCAAAAGGTTCTGAATATAGATTTTTCTGAAAATCTGAAGTTTTCTCCTTCCGAACTGTACTGATTGTTTTGAAAATCGACCTTGAGTGCTTTTTTCCATTGATTTCATGGCCTTATCTTTAATTGTTAAATACAATTAACAGTAAAAAAGGATGTGTTTTGGCGCATCTCGACTGTCGGCGTGATGCATGCTTCATAGTAAATATGTGAGGACAAATGATTCAGTTATTAATGATAGGACATTAAACACTAAAAAATAAATAACACAAATATAATTAAGTATATGTTATCATAAATTGTAGCAATACCAGTGCTATAAGGTGTTTAAATTAAACAGAAATACGCCGAGAAAACAGGTAGGAAGAACCCCATTAAAAATGCATCTTAACACCAATCTACCCCTAGAACAGTGAACATTCCACACTCCACAAGACTACAGCTGTTTCCACTCCACTTCCCACTATCCTTAATGAAGTGAAGGCACACGAACACTGGCTATCTCTGTTTCTTGTAACAAACATCGAGAAATCACTACCAAACAAAAATAAATAATTTGAAAGGATATATCTATAATTTCTCAAACTCTATGTCTCACACTTTTAATATATATATATATATATATATATATATATATATATATATATATATATATATATATATATACACACATATAAATCTTGGGAGGCTTGGGTTTCAGTAAAACGTTACTCATGCACAACACGTTTCGTTCCTTGTTCGCACCTCTTCAGGCGAAGTTCTACAACAAAACGTTTTTATTTTGTACATCTAAATATTAAGAAAATGTTCTAATACTTACATCACACTTATAGTCGATTCATAGTTATTCATATTTACTATTATTTTTTTAAATATCACTATTAGAATATTAATGTATTTTTTTTTACTGCTTTACCTACCCCTAGGCCCAAAGATATATAAGCAATTTAAATATATATTTTTATTTAATTTATACATGTATATAATGTGTATTATATATATATATATATATATATATATATATATATATATATAATCAGGCGGCCGGAGCATAGTATTTACCTCACTATCTCCCTAGTGTGCCGTATAGTCAAGAATCAGATACCTCTACAGTATCTGCCCCTCTGGGCCCTTATGGCCTGTTACGGGACTGATTTTATATATATATATATATATATATACATGTAGTATTACAAATACTATGTCATGAATCACTTAAGCAAAAAATTGTAAATGAAGCAACTAACACGGAAATCCTTATTGTCAAGCGATGAATATGGCTTGTCCGATTTAATAAGTATAAGGGACATTGCTAAAGGCGTTAAGATACTCCACTCCTCATTTTTCAACTTTTTTTTTCTAATAGTTGAAAAACACAAAAAAATAAGTGATGTTTATTAAATAGGAACATTAATAAACGTTAATAAAATATTTCAGTAAAAATAAAGTTCGAGAACAACGATACAATTATTTATGGGAGTATTTTAAGTAACAGTCAAGTTCGAGTGAAGATGCTTCTAAGCAAAATTACAATGAGCAAGAGAATATTTACAATTAAAAAATTGACAACAAATAAAGCGCAGTAGCCCTATTACTACTACAGGAGAGAATATAGTTTTTATTTAAACACACACACAAAGTCATAATAACATAAGTGACGATTTAATATACAATTCTCATTAGGAAATCGTGTTTCATTTAAACCCGTCTTGTTTGTGTTTTTTTTGTTGTTTTTTTTAATATTCCCAAACAAGACTAAATTAAATATAAACGAACAAACAGACTTCATACCAGGGCAATATGTTTAGAAGAGGAAGTCCTAATTTGCTGCAATATTCCTTTTTATGATTTTCCTCAATTGGAAATTTTTATCAATTAATCAATTAAATTGAATGTAAACTTTAATATTCTAGTACCACTCGTAATTTCATAAGTAAGGTTATATTGTTCAATGGATTTCATTAAGACAAAAAACTATCATGTATGCTTATATATATATATATATATATAATATTTACGAGTGTTTCTGATTTTTCGGAGCTGAATTTAAATTCATGGTCCCCTAAAATAATTTTCATTTATGAAATATGCCTTTGAGGACTGCAATGCCATTCAATATTAAGCGTTGCATCTTATAAATTCATAAAACCGGAACAATTTTTTTTTCTCGCCCATTCCGGGAAGAAATGCTCTTTCACGGCGTATTATTGCGACGGTCAGCCTCTAAGCGTCACGCTTGGGTAAAATCGTCCACATTCTCGTCGATTCATTGTCAACACGGCCTTCCCCCATTTTCGTACGACCTTAGCCCACTCCGCGACGGCTATTACATCTATTATAATATTATATATAATAAAGATAATTTGAGCGACGCAACCGAATCGACTACAAAGGTTCCACTGGCGACAATATGTTATTGACCCATATTACACACATTTTTTGGTAATATGCAATACATATCAATCATTATGTATTTTTGCGTGGCAGAAGGCCAAAACTCATTTACTGCACACTATTTTCCAAGTATCCTCTATTTTTTATTACAGCCTTCACCCCAAAAAAACTTCTGCATGCTGGGCCATGTCTAGACTGACATAATAAATCATGGCTACTGGAGATCAGCTGTTTAAGATTGAAACATCCACAGTTTCCAGTCGAATTTATGTGAAAATAATAATTTTTGGATCCTTATACTTATTTAACTTCAAAAATGATATCAAACCATTTAAAAATAGTCCTTACTATTTATTTTATTGTTTACATCTTGTAAAAGTATTTGTTCATTTGTTTTAAATAAGTATTCCTAGTATTAAAAGTAGTAAAAAAAAAAAAAAAAAAAATAAGTATTCCTCTAATATTTTCGAGCAATATTACTGAAATACATTTTTTACATGTCATTGTTCTTGGAACAATGCTCTGTGTGTGTAGAACACTATATCCTCTAGAGATGGAGAAATGTTCTAAATTACCAAAAATAAACAAAAAATAAAAAGGATAATCCTAGAAAAATTAACATTTAGTATTCCTATAATTTTTCCGTGTAAAAAATTCTTCATAATATTTTCCCCTTGTCATCGGAGAATGAAGTCTAAAATGCTCTTGGAATGCAGGACAAAATATCATCTAAAGATGGAGAAATGTCCTTAATTACCACAAATAAAAAAAAAAAAAAATTGAAAAGTATTATACTGAAAAATCAACATTTAGTATTCTTATAATCTTTCCATGTAAACAATTTCTTCAATATATTTTTCCCTTGTCATCACAGCATAAAGTCTGCAATGCTCATGAAGTGTAGAACACAATATCCTCTAAAGATTGAGAAATTTCCTAAATCACCACAAATAAACAAAAACTGAGAAGGATAATCGTAAAAAATAATCGGTGATTGTGAAGTTTAGGGGCCTCCTCATTCTTGTTTTTTTTTTTTTTTTTTTTTTTTTTTTTAAATTTTGCAATATAACGTATTTTGATGCACTCAACAGGAATCCGATAAAAAAAAAAATGTCGCTCTCAACCAGGAAAAATGTTAGTAAGCACTAAAGTTCACTGTTATGCAGGTTAGGAAAGCAAGGATATTTGATAACATGCGCATGCGGAGGGATTTAAAAGTCTATAATGAAGAAGTCTAAATTGAATTTACCATCAATTATTTATTCAGAAATATTTTCTTACATAATGAAACATATTTTGTTTGGCTGTTGAAAAATATTTTATGAAAGAAATGCCTACATAATTACCGTGCTCTGATGTAAAATTCCGGGAAAGTACAAAGTCTTCATAAAGTTACTTATCCTTGCTTCCCTAACCTCCATATCGGTAAACTTTAGCGCTTGAGATTTTTTTCTACTTGAGAGCGACATTTTTATACGGATTCGTGTTTAGTGCACCAAAATAAGTTATAGTGCAAAAAAAAAAAAAAAAAAAAATCGGTGAGTAAGCCCCTTAATTTCACAATTACCATATATATATATATATATATATATATATATATATATATATATATATATATATATATTATAATGTGTATTAGGGCTCATAGCCATAGTATAGCATAGCCATAGCGAAGCCCTTGTAATTAAATAAATAAAAAAAAATAATCATTTACTATTCCTATATTTTTACCATGTAATATTTCTTAAATATATTGTTTCCTTGTCATCACAGCATAATGCCTGTTATGCTCTTGAAATGTAGAACACAATATCCTCTAGAGAAGTAGAGATATCCTATATTGACCCACATAACACTCAAAGTCCGGAGTGTGAAACCCTCTCCGTCGCCTCCGAGTTCGCAACTCTTGGAACTCTATTAAAAGTTCCGGACAAGGCCCGGGCGAGGAAAACGGAGATGTATTTCGAAAACTAATAAGGCCATCCCTCCCTACCTGCCTGTCTTACAACCCTATTAAGAGGTTTTGGAGTTCCGAAGGCCGAGATTTAAAGCTTACTTCTGTTTGGATTTCTGTAATTAAAGAAGTTTTTCGTTCGGGGAGGTGGGGCGATAGTTTTGACATTAAGCCCCCCCCCCGGAAGGGGAGGGGGTGTAACTCCGAAATTAAATTCTTCTGCCCGTTTAAGCGGAGGCTCGGAGCGTTCCCCTGTCAAGGAGATATCAAAATCAAAAAATGTCGATGCTCTTCGGAGTTATGATAAATCCCGAAAGGCTTTTTGAGTCCTTTTCGACAGATCCTATTACTTGCAATGACGGCCGGAATAATGAAACGTCAACAGTTCTTAAATTATTGATATTCTTTGTTCAAAACCGACATCTTTGTGAAAATATGAAAAACAATTAACAATTGTTTATATACCGTGGCCTGTTTCTTATGTCTTAAGAAAACTAAAAGCTAATTCAGAATCTGTAGCACAATCTTAACTTTATATTATTCTTCAATGATGCCTACATGTTCACAATATTTAACACTATTATTATTTAAAAAGTTTTTCACCCACAATACTCAATGCCTGGAGTGTGAAACCCAAGAGCATTCATGGGAGCCAACAGATCTATTTCATAAAAAATAATACACAATTAACAGAATGAATATATGTGTATTTACATGTATATATGGGGGGGCGAGGTTAGCTCAGTGGTAGAGCACTGGACGAATACGTTGGAGGACCTGAGTTCAAATCCCGAGCAAGCACTAAAGATTTTTTCTTCTAGTGTCTTCGTTCATGGGTTGAATTCGGCCTCCCTGACCGTCCCTAGGCCAACCAAGCCTTTAATCAATTTAATAATGGGTACCTTGGGTGCTAATGACTCTAGCAGTCGAAGCAGCCAAGGGGAAAATCAGGCGGCCGGAGCATAGTACTGACCACACTATCTCCCTAGTGTGCCGTATGGTCATGAATCAGATACCTCTACAGTATCTGCCCCTCAGGGCCCACTTGGCCTGTCACGGGACTGATTTTTTTTTTGTTACATGTATATATATAATTTATAAATATGTATGCGTCAAAATATGAAATATCTTCATAATTTTTGGTAAAGTATATGTGCATTTGTATGTCTATAAGTGTACATGTAATTGGTTATATTTTTTATATTATTTTTCATTTTTGTTATTCCTTTTTTTTATTTATAGTGCATTCAGGTATACATGTAAACAAGTGTACATATATGTAGTTTGTTTTATTATTATCATTATGGGGGGGTTTCTCCTCAGTCTCCTGGGAAAAATTCTTTCGGGGGCTGTTGCCAACATTATTATTATTATTAAATATATATTATTTGACTTTTACTTTTTTCCCCATAATTACTATTTTCTTTTTGTTTTTCTGGATTAGTTGATTTACTGTATTCATTGACTGAAAATAGGCAACAATGAGCCACGTGGTTGATTTGATATATATATATATATATATATATATATATATATATATATATATATATATATATATATATTAAAAAAGATATTACATTAGCATGGTAAAGAGATCAATGTCAGGATGTGGATGAAAATTGTTGTTCATTCGTTAATTAGTTTTGAAAATAGCCGAACAGAAGGGAGAGTGAAAGGTAATATTTCACTCATAGAACTTCGCGCATACGCAGTTGAACTATTTAATCTGTCTGAACTGGCTACATTTTGTATTTTCGAACCGTACTTTAATAAATATAGTATGTCTTTCTGTTAAACCAGCGATAAACATTTTTGTATTAGCATTTTTTTCTTTTTGTATCTTGTGAAGTTTAACGTGTTTGTTATGGTAAATTGAGGTTGTATCACTTTATTAGTATTATAAGGTGTGCTAATTATAAATTCTTTATTTTTAGGATTATAAATTCTTAAATACCTGTACCTACACGAAAATATTTTAAACATAATTTTATTGACGATGATAATTGTAATTATCAATGGGAAAATAAAATACATTGTACTCCCTCTAAATGTTTATGACTGACGGATTACGACATGAAAGAATCATTATAACCAAAGACTATTCATCACAAAATGACTCGTCATTAAAAAATGACGATAAGGAAATAAGAATGAACAATGCAACATAAGTGCGGCACGGGAAAGTTGCTTGATTCATTTATCATCACTTAAGAATTATCAGATGATATAATGCACTTTGCAATTTTCAACATCTATAACTGTCATAAATAATAATTTATAGCAAAGATTTCTCAAAAGCGAAATATATTTCGTGATATTTGTAAAAGAGTAATCCATAATTGGCAATTTTCATTTGAGTTTTCTTAAATTTAAATTCACCTGCGAACTTCAGTTGTCAAATTTTTTTTTTTTTATTTTATTTACGGCGCATCGACATAATTCTTGGCCATTAGTGCCGACATACAGGGTGCAGCCAGGAATTTTCTCAGCGAGCCCTGAGATGAGAAAATTTCTGGCGCCGGCGGGGATCGAACCCACCATCTCCCGCTTATGACTCTAGCGCGCTAGCCACTAGACCACGGGAGATCCCTAAATAAATAAATGTTTGAAAATAACACACTATACTATTTAAATCTATGTTATAATTTGCCTATTTTATATTTAAAATGAAGACTATTTCTAAAGCATTTTAATCTGACTAATATTAATACTTAGAATATTTGCAAAATTAAGTTTAAAGTGTATCATTATACCAAATGTTAAAACATGATATATCTAAAACATTAAAAAAAAATGCTACAATAAATGGGAATAAAAAAATTCATTAACGTCAGATGAAATATATATATGTTGAATCGGTTCAGCTTTAGACGATATCGTAAAGAAGAAAAATGGCAGTCCTGTATTATATATATATATATATATATATATATATATATATATATATATATATATATATATATATATATATATAATACAGGACTGCCATTTTTCTTCTTTACGATATCGTCTAAAGCTGAACCGATTCAAAATAAATAAAGAAATTAAAGAATTGAGGTATCTGATCGAAAAACTGTGTTTTATAGCATACTTTATTTGTTCTTATACATATCCGGGATACGTCTTTTAAATTTAATGGAGTAAAACTTATTTATTCATACATTTACCCGACATATTATTTTTTAATGAAATTTAAAAATTTTATGTTTATATATATATAAATATCCAATAAATAAATTTCTGTTAAATATTTGTATTGTATTGTATTTATTTATTTATTTTGTGTTTCGTATCTTGGACGAACACACTGAACTAAGTCTTCTAAGAGATCAGGAATTGATTTTAAGAGTATATTCATTACATATCCATGATTTTTGTATTAAAACTTAAGTTAGTTTTCACTTTTTCATGGAATAAAAATGTAGGTTCATTACTTATCTTCTATGTCTTCATATGAGATCGTATAGTCCTATATTTCTTAGATATGTTAAGATAATGTCTATGTACTGGCTACTTTCAGCGAGAAGTTCACTCATGTTGTAAGAGATGTTCAAGTCATTCCGTCTTATGCAGTCTGTAAGTATATGTTTTATTGTCAATATATTTATATTGTATAATCTATTTGTTGACATACTTATCCTATATATGACTTTTAGCTGTTTCTTGTAGCGTAAAATTTTAATATTGACTAGCTGTGCCCGCGATTTCGTCTGCGTAGAATAGTTGGGCAGCATTTTTGGATATTTAATTTGGCTTATTTTGGATTAAAACTAATAATTTCATCAAATATTAAAACACTGTTTTTTGGGTAGTAAAAATCTATTTTACAGTAATGCTCCAATGTATAACTATACATATTAAAGGATAACTGTAAACTTACAAACGTCGACTGTCTTTATATTGATTTAATTTGTTTATTATGAACCGATTGGTGAAAAAAACACTAAATGTCAAGTGAAGCTAACCACAATATATTAGTGAATACCGCATCTAAATCCGATAAGACGTTTCTGAGATTAGCGTGCACAAATGCATAGATTAACAGACAAAAAATTCTAACAATCATCGTTTTAGGTGCAATCATATTTTTTCTCATATATCTTATATGTAAAGAAAGCGTTCCGTTACATTTTATTATATGTTTAGAAGTATCTATTATGTATATATATTTATTTATTTACGTGCCTATACAGTACATTTTTATCTGAACTGTTACATTGGACATGTGTATATTCGGATTTATTTCCTGTACGTGATTTTTTCGTAAACAAGTGTAAAATTAATAATACATAAAAATCGCTTGAATATTCCTTTAGAAAGTATTCCCGTACAAAATTAATACGGTCTCACGAATCGTAAAGAAAACACCACTTTACGTGTGAATTACTAAATACGATGTTCATAATATAAAATGCTTTATTAGTTATTTCATTTTGCAAATCTGCAGAAGCAAAAAAGGTAGAAAGGAATTTACGTAAAATGAGTTTTTCTTTTTTTACTTCATTTTCCTCTTCCGTAAGAGGAGTGGGGCTGAATGGGATGTTAATACAGCCTTTTGAACAGTTTCGTGAGGGTATAATTACTTTGAAGAATATAATGTCCTTGTTGCTGTTTAAATATTTTCCAGGGAGATGTTGGGAGTAGCACAGTTCCCTTACATAAAGGTTCTCTTTGATCAATATTAAGATGAGAGAGAAAGAAAGAGAGGAAGAGAGAAAGCAAGAGAGACAGACAGACAGAGTGTGTGAGAGAGAGAGAGAGAGAGAGAGAGATTGAGGGAGCAGGATGGCCTGGCAAACCTTGCTCCTTTAGCTCTTCCTACAAGAGCACGGAGTCGCTCTCAGATTAAATGACGAATTTCGCTTGAGACCAATTTTCCTCCTCTTGAGAGCTTGGGAAATATATTATTTGTAAAGTCAGGGGTTAAATGGCGTTTCGGCTTGTTCTGGGGCTCGTTTGCAGGAGCTACAGGGTGCCGCTTTGTAGTCGTAAAAGCTTACACCTACGCACACCTTAAGCACTTCATGTATGATTAGAAGATAATATATATATATATATATATATATATATATATATATATATATATATATAGTTTTTGTTTTTTTTTTTTATTTCGTTTTATTCTGTTAAATATTATTTTTCTTTTATTATTATTTTTTTTGTTTTTTTGTTTTTCTCAAACCACTTCCTCTGCACACCTGAACTACCAACCAAACTTGTACTTTCTCTATTTTTTTAAAATAACATCGATTGAATGCCTTAGGTAGCTAAGCTTTCGTCAGGTTATTACTGTTATAGTCATTATAGCTGTATGCCCTTTCTTATCAGCAGTGAGTGGACAAGAGTTTATTTGACGTACTGGCACTAAATTTCGAAATAATACCGAAACAGACACGAACACGTTCTTTTGACCGACTAAACATGATGGAATGACGAATAACTATTACTTGAAATACATGGAGCCCTAAATAATTTTGTTCTAATAAAGAACGAAGCATTTCTAATAATAATCCTTCTAATAGGTTTAAGGTAATTATAGAACTTGAAAGGTTCTGAAAAAAAAACGGTGCTAGACAGACATAAGAATAAATATGTTCAACAAGGCATCCTTACGGGCCACAAAACCTCAGGATTTACACCGCAGTTAATATACAAGAGTCAACGTCCTTTTTTGTTCATTACAATATTCCAGGTGTTGAGAGAGTACTACTATGGAGCTCAAGACATTCCTCAGCTGTTATTAGAGAATGGCTGATGCAGTGCGGTGCCCGTTTGATTTACAGCCGATGCCTAGCCTGGTTGTACATCCAGATAGAGGTGGGGAAGCCCATTGATCAGTTCTCGTCTTGACCTTTCGCCCACAATGCCTGAGCAGCCCAGTACATCAGGTTTAAGCCCTTTGTTTTCCACCGCTGTAAACATGGGCTTTAGGATAAGCTTTCATTCCTTCTAACGCACGCTTCATTGGGATAAGTGCTTTTTGTTATTGCTTTTTCCAGAAAAATATTTCTTCTATGTTAAAATACTATTTTATCTGTTGTTTTTAGTGGTCTTGGTTTCATAAAGCTACTTTTGAGTCGTTTCGAATCCAAATGAAATGGTCGATCTACAAAAAAGTTTGGCGAGTTCAGATGGATTGAAAGATCGATCTTCTAGGCTAAGAAAATCGATCGACGATATGGATCGATTTAACGATTACTTACAATTACCTAATAAATTAGTATTTCATTTCGATTCACATTCGAGAATCGCCCATCACTACTACTAACCGACCTAAGAAAGTCCATTTGAATACTTGATAATATGTAAAATAAATCTTTAACCTAAAAGTAGAAACAAGATGTATTAAACGAACTTTTAAATTTATTTACATCAAAACCAAAGTATTTATACAGCAATGGAATTTAACAGCCACCTTATAAATGGTAAGATATTTTAGATAGTGACACAAAATGTAGCATTGATTAAAATGTTAAATAGTGTTTTATTTACACTAATAAAATATTCCCCCAAAAAATGCGAGAACTTTCTTACCGACGCTATATTATTTTTTCTCCAAGAAATACTGGCAACAAAACCCTACAAGCTCCCATTGAGTCTCTGACACGGTTCCAAAACAAACCTGTGAATCGGACTACCCGGCCTGCATAGCTAAGTGGCAATCCAGACAAAGGGAGACCAGCGCATAATTAGCAAAAGCCCAACCCCTTCCCGCGCATAAATTAAGTATGGATCCCGTGGTTTGCAATGCGTACTACGCAGCCCGCTGCAATTATACAGCCAAACAATCCGTCCGTTTGTTAACGTACGAACCCACAAAAATAACTTCCTCTCTTTCTCTATTTCCCTTCGTTTTGGACTATGTAAATCGTTCCAACGAGCCTACATTGTTTGAACTAATGTAAATTCTTACAATGTACTAACTGCTTTGTTTCGAATAACATTATAAACACATTGCTGCGAGCGTTCTTTGAAAGTTGTTATATATTGTGTATTTCTCGAGGTAAAATTTTTATTCAATTTGGCGCTTTTTACTTTATTGAATATATTTGAATGACCTAATTCTAATAATATTAAGATTTATTTATAAGAGATGGAAGGAGCTAATGACCTAAGCAGTCGACGTACCGGGAACAGAAAAAAAGAAAGAAAAAAGAGCTTTACAACAAAAGCTATAATCTCAATAACGTATGCAAGTAAAATCGTATAATAAGCATTTCACTTATTAATAATCATTTCAAAGAAAACCAAAATAAAACTTTGACGGTATCCTAAGCGTCAATTTTACCGATTTCTCCGAATTAGATCATATGTATCAAGAATCGCATAAGAACCATATTTTTGGGAAATTATATAAGTTTTCGAAAAAATGGTTCACATTTAATACCTGTCGCTGTTTCGAGATATATAAGAATAGATAATAATCCCAAGAATAATACATTTTTTCCATTTTCTCGACTAGATATGACATTTAAATTTTCCAATTGATTCAACACGTTAAATTCAGTATTAAACGCATACCTGGAAGCCTAATAACGAAAGAAAGTAATGATGGCTCGTTTCGACATTTTTTACACAAATTCTGCTCTTGAAACCATTCTCCGTGGAACGGATTTTGCTTTTTTACGAACATTTCAAATAACACAAGGTATCTTTGTACTTTAAAATCAGCCCATTTTAAATGACCACACGTGCAGATACAAATTCGAACCAACGTTAATTTCGTGATCTATGGGTTCTGAAACGTGACCTTTCGTAATCGGCACTTCCGAATTCCTTCAAGAGGTTATGCTCAGAAGTCGAGTTTTGTGAAGAGAGAGAGAGAAAGTGAACGCGCGAAAATTTCAAGAAAGAACTGATTAAAAACAACAAAAAGTGCTGCACACTGACTCCAGAATAGCTAAACCATTTTTTAATGTACACCCTTAAAAAATTAAATTAAAGAAATAAACAAAAAAAAGGTAACCAACGTTTCCAAGGTTGGAAATATCGCCCGCAAGAATTTAGCCAATGAACGGGAAGGTTGTGTTTTAAGGGCTAAACTGTTTGGCAAAGAGTTTGGCAAAAATAATTCTTAAGACCCAGACATTTTTAGAATTATTCAAAGTTGGATGATGTGAAAAAGCTTAAGTGTCAGAATGCATTTAATCACTAAAATAAGATGTTTATTTGATTTTGCCTCCAACACAAAGTAATACAGATTTCGAATGCAAACGCAATGAAAATATCATTAAAGTGCGAGACAAGCTCCCCTCAAGTGCCGAGATCCTCTGAGTCTTTCATGTCGCCCAGATGTACTAAAATATTTCTGAGCCGTCACCCACTCCCCGGGGGGCTTCCGAGCCGACAACTACAAAAGGCCGCTCCTTCATCAAACACGACAAAGTAAGAAGGTAAGTGAATTTCCTAGAGAAGGCGAGGAAACCAGGGCCGTTTCTCGACGGATTAAATCGAATTAACAAAGCACTCCGCTCGTCCGGACGAGGAAATCCTCTCCTGTTCTTAGGAGGAAAAGCAATTAGTTTCTTTTAAGGTGTAGAAGAGAAGGGTGTTAGAGAAAGGGAAGAAAAGGTACCGGGCAAGAAGTTGTACCTTCCTTTCTACTGATGGCTCTTTCGTTTTCCGCCTTCCCATTGTGCCTTAAGTCTAGACCCGCAATACACTTAAGGTGGAACTTTTGCAAAAGAAGTCTTTGAGGTATTACTCAGGAACTGCTAATGGCTTCTTTGATATTACACATTATCTAGAGGTTATGGTTTGTTAAGAATTCCATGGGATGGCATGAGACCACTCGCCTACTAGAGGTGTCAACAGCCGACCCTCTAAACACAAGTATATCAGGTGTTGGAACTCTTTGGTGTGGTAAATATTTATACAAAGAAAAGTCAACATTTTATTTATTTTTAACGGCATGTAAACGATTGGGCGTTTAACGCCGGGATAATTACAAGTAGCCACCCTTTTATAATGACAACAGCTCGTGACGGTAATTTTCAGTTTGGGTACGTGGAAAAGATTAATTCAGATGAAACTTGTTCCAGAAGCTTGATATTCATCTAATCTAAGGTATATAAATTTGGGTTCCGTTTGAAGTTAAGGATGTACTAGAAATAAAATATTTCATTAACAGGCATGAAAAGGTCTGGGATTTTCGTATATTTTCTAAAATATCTCCTTAACGGTTGGGAAATCTGGATAAGTGGAAGGTGACCATTCGAAAGCTTACTAAATTCTCTACATAAAAGGTTCAGATGTAATTTTTTGATGGGGCGATGTTAATCCGAAAAATAAGTGCATCCAACTTTAAAATTGTTAGTTGTTTTTTTCAACATGGATTTGTCACTGTTTACCTAACGTTTTAATTGGTTATTTTTTTAATCGCATTTAATAGTAAAATTAGTATTTTAATAAAATATGGTATGAAAATGAGAAACGAATTGGTAATAGTGTTTCCCTTGGCAAACGTTGGGAAGGTGGGGGAGTCATTTCCGCGTAGAATACTATCAGAGTCCTGTTTGGCGCTTTAAATCTTCTTTCTCTTTGAGATGTCATTTTATATTTTTCACGAAAGATCAAAACGTACCAATAACTGCTTCTACTCCTTTGCTAATGACACTTAGGGATATGAACGGAACTGCGCTAAGATGACGCAGTTACTGCGAGTCGGACTTTTTTAAAGAATACTTTTTTCTTTTTTTTTTCATAATAATACTTTAAGTAAAGATGGAATGGTTGGGATTCGGCTAAATAAACCTCAATATGATTTTGTTTTAAAAAATCTATATTTCGGACGTTTCGGCTACTCATTGGTAGCCTTCGTCAGCTAAAATGACAAAAAAAAGAAATTAATACAAAAACAAAAAAAAAATTATGATTGTGATGGGTAACAGAGCTATAGATACAATTAACTTATAAAAGAACATATCGTCTTAAATTCTTAGAATGAAAAAGTGAATAGGTACAATAATTGATTTTAATAGTAATTAGTAACGTTAATTGATTTTACAAAGAAATAAGAAGCTACATACCAATGACAAATATAGTAGCTAATAGTAACATTAATTAATTTTACAAAGAAATAAGATACTACATACCAACAGAAATGCCGAGCGGCAGAGGAAGACCAAGGTTGGCAATTAAGTAACCATTGTAGAGTGTCTAAGGAGAAAAAGAAATCTACTGGGGTATAAGTAAGTGGAAACAGCAGGTGGTGGGGGAAATGTCGGTAAGGATCAAAAAGCAAGTTTATGACATGTCGGTAAGGATCAAAAGGCATGTTTATGACATATTTATGACAGGAAAGGAGAAAAAGGTATTAATGGAAGGATACCCAAGGGGCATGGTAAAAATCTAGGTGGGAGGTCGGGAGAGTATTTGGAAAATATTAGCGTACATAGGAGAAATGCCTTGTTGGTCAGTTTTGTAGTTTATATTGTTTTTGTTTAAGTTTATGTGTACACAACGTCCGAAATATAGATTTTTTAAAACAAAATCATATTGAGGTTTATTTAGCCGAATCCCAACCATTCCATCTTTACTTATCACCTCGACGGCTAACTATCTAATCATCATAATAATACTTTGTATGAATAAACATATGTTAAAAAAAAAATCTACTGATATTGTATTACGGAGCAGACAATAATCAGAGTGTGCTTTTTTTTTTTCTTTTCTTTTTTTTTTGCACCTGAGTGTACTTATAGAAAGTAGTATATATTTTTAAATAGTATATACATGATATATATATATATATATATATATATATATATTTAAATAGTATATACATTTAAATAGTATATACATATATTTTTAAATAGTATATACATGAAACTAAGCCTATAAAAAAACTTAACAGAACTTAGGGCACAAATGAATCGATCCATGCAAAAAGAGCTTCAGTCCATTTTTTCCCAGTATGAGTTCGGATAATATTTTCGTTAATATCTGTGATGGATTCGTTGCCTCTGGAGGTAACTAGACATTTCTATGTTAAAAGGACTTCAGTCCAATACATAGTTTCCACAGAAACATAACCATAACGAATCCATCACTCATATTAACAAAATATTGGGGGAAAATGGACTGAAGCCCTTTTTGCATGGATCGATTCAAATAAAGTCAAAATTTCATGTGAAATTCGAGTAGTTTTCATCCACGATGTTAAATAAACATTCTGAGAGGTAGTATTTTATCTGCTCCAGACGAGGCTTTGTTTTCTCTTTCATTAATATGTGTATATTTTTTTTACAAAGCACGGCATGTTCATTTGACGTGCCTCATTGAGAGAACTGTCACGAGAGTAGGGAGCGGGTGGGAGGTGTGTTAATAGCACATGTCATTAGGAAATGAATGTAGGCCTGCTTTATCATTTTCACTCTCACCAACTTCCTTTTTCTCCAACACGGGGAAACTTTTCGTTTTTCCTATCTATTTCCTTTCCAAAGGAATCTTTTCCCCTATCTCAAACGTAAAATTTACGTTTAAAACGGAATTTATACACATTTGTAGTCTATTTATTTTGTACTAGCTTTTCCCGCGACTTCGTCCGCGTTGATAGTGACTTAAGGCAGAATTTTTGGATATATCCTTTGGTTTATTTTGGATTATTAACGCCATCGTAAGGGTATTTAAACAAAAGAAAAAAAATCTACTTTACAGTAATGCTTCTCTATACACGATATTAGACGTATAGCCATCGGGGATCAAGTGTATAGGCTGCTAGGATTGCTAAAACGTCACAAAGCCACTAAGCTGACCCCTTCGGGATTGTTAAACCCTAGTGTGTATAGAGTGTCTGACAGACAGCAGACATACAGACAAACAGACAAAAATTAAAAAAATCATAGTTTTGGGTACAATTGGATAAGCAAGTGTTTGACATGAAACAAACACTAAATGTTAAATGAAGCTTACCAAAATACCTAGTGAAAACCGCAACTAAATCGGATAAGCCGTTTCTAAAATTAGCGCGCACAGAAAAACAGACAATAATTCTAAAAATCATTGTTTTAAGTACTATTGCGTTGATGAAGGCCACAATAGTACTATATATTGGTAAATTGACGGTTTTATTGATTTAAGACAGTTATTGTAGAAATTTAGAATTCCTGACGATGGACAAGTAGTTCGGAACTTTGAAATAAAGTAACCACGTTCTTCGAGAATTCTGAAGGAATATTCCTCAACTTTACTTGTGCGACTAATTCCCAAAAAGTTCCTTTAAATGCCTAAATTTTAACACACATTTGTGTGTTTTCTTTAAAAAAAAATAGTATTTTTTTTTTTATTTTGTCGATAAAAGAGCTTCACAGCAATGGCGATAAGCTCTATTATATAATGGAGCAGCATTAAATAATATAGGAATGTAGAAAATGTGGGTTATTTAAATAAACAATTAAAATTGATACGAAAAATGGTGGAAGGATAGTGAAATTTAGAGATTGGGTTATATTTTTGTGTATAGTTTATTGTTATTCAAATATTCTATTTCTTCATTATATTTTGATGCGTATAAGTGTCTGGTACATTTAGTAGTAAATATATAATCAAGAGCGAAAATGCACTCGAGTTAATACATATATTTGAGAGAGAGGGGCTGTAAATAATGGTTGCACATGCAGACGGTTTCAAGTGCATAGAACACTAGTGCATAACATAGAGGTCCCTTTGACTACCAGCATTCTATGTCAATAGCATTCAAGCTAGTGTGATCTATATCAACACTATCTCAACAGCAGAATCCTCGGAATTTTAGCCTTTCCAACAGCAGTTAGCTTGATTATTCTACGGCCTTTCTGTAAATTATAGCCCCGAGTAATGTAAAGAATGGAAACTATAGTGCTTGTCGAATAATTATTCAGATATTATCTTGCTCTGTTTTTTTTTCCCTATAATTATTGGTGAAATCGCATGCTGAGTAAACTTAACACATAACGTAAGGCAACAACTATAACTTGTTGAGATGGACGGAAATTGAACAATTTGAGGGGCATACTCCCGAAGGTTCCAGTATTCGCAATAACCCCATTTCAAGGAACCACACGATACGTGAAACATTATAAAAACAGATTATGTCTCGTTTAATACTTTCAGGACCGATGGCTTCGATCAAAATTTCTATCAGGGCCCAAGTCTTCGTTATTTCTTTCCTAGTTGTAAACAAATAAAATGTTACCTGATGGCCAAATTAAGGCAAAACATGCCTGTTTCATGGGGATTCCGAAATTGTGTAACAAGCTGTATTTCTAGCATTTAATACCAAATAAATTCCTATTACAATGAGTCAATGCCTAGTTTAGTGTAAGTATTGTTGTTCTTTTTTATTATTTTATTATGGTGCTTCTACTACCGTGTAAACCTTGTTTTTAATTTTTTTAGTGACAATTTCTTCCATATCCCATGCAATTCAGGGCAAAGATCCCTCTCCCAGGTGGAGAATAATAATTCATGGAATCGATGGATAATTTGCACTAGCGATCACCGTGCTGTGTTCAAAATTCCCACAGCATGGTGGGAACTTTGAACACATTTTGTAAAATTTAGTTTAATAAAGCGATATTTTAAAATTTTTATTTTCTCTCGTTTTCTTTCATTATAAAACCTAAACCTATAAAATTGTAGCGCTTTTGTAATTAAGAAAAAAAGCTCTTGTCTCTAGTGCAAGTTATCCTTCTGTTCCAAGAATTATTATTCTCAATCTGTCAGAGGGATCGTTTCCCTAAATTCAATGGAATATGAAGGTCATCAATGGGATCATCAAGGTTGCTTAAAAAATTAAAATTCCGTCACGCAGGAGCTGCATAACTAAGCACTTTCCTCATATTTGGGTTGTGTAGACTGGTTTCCAGAACAATGTGCTTAAAATATCCTACATAAATAAAATAAAAACATGAATAGTTCTCTTTTAATTTTGTAATGAGTAACTGTTCAATTCTTAATTTGCTTCCAGAGTAATGTTTACACATGGTACCTACTACACTACTTAATAAATACAAAAAACTTCATATTTTCGTCTTTTGATCTGACGCAGGAACAGGATACAGCCACTCTAGTGGGAGATAGCGCTCCTTGCGGCGGCCTTGCGAACCTACGTCTGGCGGGCTATTCTATTGAAATATATTACGAAGTAAACCCCCCTTTCCGATGGACCGATTTAGCTCATTTTTACGAAACTTCTTTCCCATGAGTTACCTACGACGTATACCGCGTTTCGTTACAATACAGCAGAAATTACGACCGGTATGAGTATATTAGTAATTTGGGTCCGGAGTAAACCCTTCCTCCTAATGAACCGATTTAGTTTATTTTTACAACACATTTGTACCTGTAAATTACCACTACAAATACCGAGTTTCGTCGAAATATAACAAAAATCACGGCTGGTAGTGGCGAATTGGTATTGTGGGTCCGAACCCCCCCCCTACTAATGAACGGGGGTCATTTTCGGTGTCTTGTAGGTAGGATCGATAAAGATTTGAAGAAATTTTTCAAATATTCCGTCATGAGTGCAACCTCAATAGCTACTTTCCTTTGGAGGAAAGTGCTAAAAAAAAGATTTACACGGTAGTAGAAGCATCTTAATAACTATCGAAGCGCCCCAAACATCATGGTATACATTCGATAGCTCATTCATGTAATACTATTGAAAAACAGAGTAAAAACATTCCTTCGTTTGGAGCCGTGACACCAACAAGAGTGGCATAGAGTCAATAAAACCCAACTAGAACTTCTTTTGCCCAACATGTCTCGTGCTCTTGATTCATGACCGCTTTAGAAGCATTTTTCTCCTTAAAACAATAGTTGAGCTCGTCTGCCATATTTTTACAGTGGTCCGTCCGCAATATATCTATGGAATATAATGAAGTAATGAAAAAATCAGGAGGAGGTCCAAGGTGGAACTGGGCTGAATGAAGAGTGTTGAAGCCCTAATATATAAATAAATAAAATATGAAACATGTAGGGACCGAAGAAATAGATGTACATATTTTGTTTTCATTCTGTACTTCTGAATCCCACAGAAGCACTATAAGAACAAAAACAGAAATGAACTTTATACAACACGGAGAAACAACTTGTCTTAATTAAACGAAATACTAATTAGTAATTCTTAACTGGGGGCGAGGAATTATATCAGGATAAAGCTACTTTGTTTATTTTAAGGAGAAGAATATAAAAATTGTAATATTTCATTCTCTAGGAACATAAAGAAAGGAAAGAAACTTCAGTTAATATTATTTCCAAATTATATGTTACAAAAAGAAAATGTTTAAAAGATAGCTGGTTTGTAAAAATAAAAAATAGACCTAAAAAGAGCGAGGAATTACTCCAAAATCCAATTTTGAATTTGGTTGTACCGACCATTATTTTTACTACCAAGCAAGGTAACTGAAGAAGATGTTTTTAGTGAAAACCCAAAATTGGTAAATTGTAAAAAAAAAAACAAAAAAAAAATCAGTCCCGTAACAGGCCACGAGGGCCCTGAGGGGCAGATACTATAGAGGTAGCTGATTCATGACCATACGGCACACTAGGGAGATAGTGTGGTCAGTGTTATGCTCCGGCCGCCTGATTTTCCCCTTGGCCGCTTCGACTGCTAGAGTCATTAACACCCAAGGTACCCATTATTAAGTTAATTAAAGGCTGGGTCGGCCTAGGGACGGTCAGGGAGGCCGAATTCAACCCATGAACAAAGACACTAGAAGAAAAAATCTTAAGTGCTTGCTCGGGATTTGAACCCAAGCCTCCAGCTTATTTGTCCAGTGCTCTACCACTGAGCTAACCTCGCCCCCGGTAAATTGTACAAGGTTAAATAAAAGTTTATACTTTAGTCACAAATATTTTATTCAATTAAATTTTAACGTCATGTATATAGCACCCGATTTCGAGAAAAAGTTGGTAAATTTTAAGTTTGGTATATTCAAAAACAAAGAATTTATGTGTAAATGTTTACAAGCATTTAATATTCATTCAAACTAGGGCGTTTACATTTAGGAGTTGTGCAAGAATTCCAAGAAAAATATTTTATACACAGACATGAGGAATTTTGGATATTTCTTATACTTTCTCGTATAAGTTTCTTGAAAAACGGAAAAGGATCGGGGCCAAAAGAGTATTCCAAATCCTATCAAACTTCATTAAAACAAAATTTGCTTAAAAATACCGGAAGTTCAAAACTAGATATGTACTATTACTGCATCTCCTACTTCTTTGTTCAAGGCTCTAGGTTTTTCACGCACTCCAGGAAACTTTTCAGGAACTTTTTAACTAAAAAAATGTCTGCTCACATCAGCAAAAATTATGTACAGGTCATGTAGAGCATTGAATAAAGGGTATGGGACAAAAGTAAATATTAAGATTTTATTATTGACCTACCACAACATATAAGTGAATTATCCTTTACAACTGTTTCAGTTTTAAATGTTGATAGTCGAACCAAGAGAAAACAGTGCTTTGAATGTCAGAAGTATCGGTTTAAAGCCGTTGTGGCCGATGTAATGACTAAGTCTGGAGTAAACACCAAACGCTTATAATTAAGATAGTTTTGCGAGTTTTTTTGCTATGGGATCGTTCTTTCATACTAAGTCTTGAAAAGTCACTAACTTGTGTACAATGTTAACAATATATGTGTATGTATAAAAAATAATGGAGCGTTCTAATTAATGTATCTATGTGTCTATTTAATCGGACATTCACACTTGACACATTCATATTTAATGACAAAACAGGACAAACCGAATTGTACAATTTGCAACGTTCCACTGACAATTAAACACCTACTTACAGACTGCAGAGAAAGAGAAAACATTGACTTACCAAATGATTTACACGAACTACTTACAGAGGACAGTACACACATAGACAATATATTAAAATATCTGATACATAAAAAGAAATTTCAACTTTTTTAATACACTATTGTTTATTTAACAGTTAAATGCATTTAACATTATAATTCATTTAAAATTACAAGTTTCCAAGTTGTATATATATATATATATATATATATATATATATATATATATATATATATATATATAGGTAATATAACATATATTTTCATGTTTAATTTTTTAATTAAAAACTTTATTTTTGTTGCATTTTCAATCAGACTGTTCAAAATTACTATTTTATGAAATATATTCCCAAATTCATTGTTTTTTGTTTATATTTGTCAGACATGTTTGTATAATGCTGTATAATTGTTAGCTTTGTTCGCACATTGACCTAAAGAGCATATCGCTTCGTTGTGACATCTCAATAAATAAATAAATAAATAAATAAATGTGTCTATTTTATGAAATATTACACTGTTTCGTGGCTTATAAATTAAAAAAAAAAAAACTGAAGAAAGCTAGATGGAAGCATGGTTCAGAAATGAAAGACCATAGAAACCCTAGAGCACTGTTGTGCTTTGTGGCAACACTCAACGAAATTACTCGCCACAAAAGATAGCAGCCTCAAAGGAAAATTCGACAAGAAGATATATTTACCCGGATTCCATTGGTAATACCATATTTGTCTATATAACTTGCAAATAACCTAGATGTGGAAATTTAATAGACAAAATATGATTGACAAAAAAATTGAGAAATAAATTAGACGAACTAAAAGAAGTAACATAAAACTCAAACTAAGTAACATTTTCTCTGCAAACTAACAACCTCAATAAATATAAACGTTTTTCTCGTTTTGGATGCAGTTTGTTTGACAATCTTGAATCAATAACCATCAAATTACATTAATGACTCAAGCCAATAAAAAATAGATAGTTAGAGGCACGAGTGGCTGTTAACCATTTTGGGGTCACTCGATCCGACCCCGGTGTAGGTTTGTCCCGATAACGTCAAGTGTTCAGAATTGACCAAAGAAGTCAACATTTTTTACAGACACTTGTTTGTGTGTTTTGAATCAATTTGTACATGAAGTGGCCATGATCCTGATTAAGTTGTTCAAACTGATGTTCGGATTCAGCAACCCCCTACCATGTCAAACTATCGATTATGAAAATCGGAACAAACTAGGGAACGAACATATTTGATACATTGAGGAGGTAATATATTGAAAAATGGTCTGATTCAATTCTTAATTTAAGGCATTAAAGGCTATTCTAAAGGGGCTAGAGTTACGTCAATTTGCGATGAGCCGTATCGTCCAAAATCCAAGAGCAAAGTCTCGAATCTGAAAAACCAGATTTTTCATATTCGATGGTTTGACATGGCAGGGACGATATATTGATAACATATAGTGTTTCCGGTCATTTTGTTCATTTAGGCTTGATCATTACCTGGTTCGCCAAACTGGCACTTTACAGTATAGTCCTGTCAAGACGTTCTTATTTTCTTTTGTGGGGATTTGTTATAGATTAAACGGCCACTCATAATGGACCGATTTTGTATAGTTTAATTCTGTAATTCTCTAATTCGTTTTTGAAACAAAAATTAAGTCTACATTTATCAAATTAAGAATTTGGCCCTGAAGAAACCACTAATGCTAAAATACTGGCTTCGCTTATTTTTAAAAAGACCACCTTTATTTGTTTTTAGCGTTATGTAGGATGTTTCAGGGCTGGGGTTTTTGGAAATTGTTAAGACCAGTTGTTAAGGCTTCATTCACTACAACTAATAAAATCTAAAGTGACTCTCTGAAATGTTATATCTCCAGCGAATGTCAACTGAGTCACCCTCCTTTTCCGAGTGACGCCCAAAGCAATATAAGAAATAACTGAGGTCTCATTAATTGACCCTGCACAATGAGTACTAAGGAGAAGTAGTGGTAAATGGTGGTTATATTTTATTGGTGCCCTCAGTTGTGAGATATATAGGGGCGTGAGAGGGAACACTGAAGCACTCGACAAGGAAAAGCTCTCAACTTTCATGGCGGGCTTTGGAATTAGTGCTTGCTGGCCGAGTCCGTTTTATGGCAGGGCCTCTGGCTGCCGTCTACTGCTTGCGGAGTCGTTCTCCGTGAAACACTGCTGCTCTGGGCAACATGTGGGTGTGGTAACAGACGTGTGAACTCAGAGGTAGGGAGGTCTGAATTACAATCATTTCTTCCGAGGTGGAATTCGGTAGAGTAAAAGATCAGAAATTTGGTTTGTAGTTCAATATACCAAGTCATTGTATTCAAATTTTAAATATGACCAGAGTTGCAATGTAAATTCTCTTCGAGGAGGATCTGTGAGAACTTCAAATATACATATGTAAAATATATTTTCCCCACTACTTTTTCAATTACAATATTAAATTGAGATATAATCTCAGTTCTGAGAACGCCGTAGGAATGCTAATTAAAATTTCGACAGCTTACAGTTTTTTTGGAAGAATAGTGACTCTCGAATATTTGCCGCTAACTAGACATTTGTATATATATCTACTTTGAAAAGTACTCTAGTGAAGATTGAAAATTTATAGGAGCCTAAAAGAAAATTTATTCCCATAAAATTGTGTAATATGTACAAGCAGAGGAATTTAGGGTTTTTATAGAAAAAAATATCGATATTTTTAAAATAACATTTAAAAGGACTAATGCCTGGAACAATAGCAGATAGAAATATCGATATTTTTAAAATAACATTTAAAAGGACAAATGCCTGGAACAATAGCAGATAGAAATATCGATATTTTTAAAATAACATTTAAAAGGACAAATGCCTGGAACAATAGCAGATAGAAATATCGATATTTTTAAAATAACATTTAAAAGGACAAATGCCTGGAACAATAGCAGATAGAAATATCGATATTTTTAAAATAACATTTAAAAGGACAAATGCCTGGAAAGATAGCAGATAGAAATATCGATATTTTTAAAATAACATTTAAAAGGACAAATGCCTGGAACAATAGCAGATAGAAATATCGATATTTTTAAAATAACATTTAAAAGGACAAATGCCTGGAACAATAGCAGATAGAAATATCGATATTTTTAAAATAACATTTAAAAGGACAAATGCCTGGAACAATAGGAGCCAGAAATATCGATATTTTTAAAATAACATTTAAAAGGACAAATGCCTGGAACAATAGCAGATAGAAATGTGCGGTTGGCAGTATTAAACTACATTTTTGGCAGGCATATTTTGTGTGAGCGTTTTGCTAAAGAGAGAAAGAATAAAAAAGAGTGGAGAGAGAGAGAGAGAGAGAGAGAGAGAGAGAGAGAGAGAGAGAGAGAGAGAGAGAGAGAGAGAGATTCTGTTAACGTACATTAATCATATGATTGATCGTTATTACAATAGAACAATCTTAATTGACATAATCTGAAACAAATTAATGTCAAAAATACAATCTCATTGTAAAATTTTCTCATTTTTATAAATCTATGTTTTTAGAATACTTTACTTGCCAGGATGGAATTCGAATCTAGATCTTTAACTAAATACATTACACAAGCACTCACACACGAAAAAGAGTTCTGGCCCAGAGAACAGACAATGTTTCATGAATGTTTTTTGGGCTGCGGAATCTAAATCAGGGATCAGAAAACCCCCAGCAATTCTCTGGTTAAGCCTAATAAAAGGATAACAGACTTTAGGCTATTTTACACTATAATCTTTTTATTCAAGTTGTTAACCAAAAGAAGTGATGAATTTTCCTGTGTGTTAACCTTCAGTGCCCAAAAATATAATTCTTTGGATGGAATTGAGTTCGTCGAGACCTCAACTGAATCGATTGGTCCAGTAAGAGCCAAGTTACAGCCCTTTGAATAAATAAATTTTGCGTTTTTTCTTAGGTATATTTGAGTATTTAAAATTTTTGATGCAAAAAATCTGAGAGTTTGTGACGTGGTGCCCTGCGGGGAGTGAGAACCTGCTTTCTCTACCTCTTTGGACTGATAACATTTCACGTTTTATATTTTATTTGGAATTCGCACCACTTGTAAATGTTTACTATCCACAAAAGATAGTCAATTTTCTTCTCCATTTTGGATGTAACAGTTTCGTATATAATTTAAGATTTTTATTCTTCTGTTTTTTTCCCCCGTGGTCGGTAGGCCTTGGAGGAGTGGCGTCGGTTCTAGGGGGAGTCTGGGAGAAAATGGCGTAGGTAGACGCTCGTGCCAGGGAAGAAAAGTTTTTTTTTGGTTGCAAGTATGAGGTTTCCAGCTTTTAAGGAGGGACTGAGGCGTCCTTTTTGTTAATAATGAAACTGAAGATCCAGTAGCACGAAGAGGCGGCATTTGTCTTCTCCGTTTATCGTTGGCTGAACATGTGATTGGAACTCCATGTGGTAGGCTTTTAGAGCATATTGTGGGACAAATGAGTGAGTAACCCATACATTTTATCTTCTGCTGGACACCAGGCTCCACGTTTTGTTTATCTCCAGGCCTCATTTAAAATTTTGTCGTTCAAGTACTGCCATGAGTGCAAGTAACTATATTGTGTATAACTTAGAAATTTGGGAAAAGTTAAGTTCACTATCGCTAAATGAGTTATTGGCAATGCCAGATTACCAAAATTTTGTGTTGTAATTTGATATTGGTGGCTATGCCAGGTTTTGGAATTGTACATGTAGTTGCAATTCAATAATTCTTCACTATGTGTTTACTATGCCAATTTATTGGATAGTTATGGACTTCAGTTATTATTAAGATTTTATTCAAAGTCTATATTTTTGCTTCTTCCCACATTAATGATTATACCTGGTGTATGTATATATATATATATATATTTATGTTTTATCGAGAGTCCAATTGTTGGCTTCTTCCCAGATTACTGATAGTATCTGGTGTATATGCATATATGTTTATCTATCGATATCTTTTACTATATTATTCAGTATTTGAGTGATATTCCTTCTTGTGATATTTCTATATATATATGTATGTATATTTATGCTTTTATTATGAGTCTAATTTTGTTCTTCCCAGATTACTGGTAGTATCTGGTGTATATGCATATATGTTTATCTATCGATATCTTTTACTATATTATTCAATATTTGAGTGATATTTCTATATATATATGTATATATATTTATGCTTTTATTATGAGTCTAATTTTGTTCTTCCCAGATTACTGATAGTATCTGGTGTATATGCATATATGTTTATCTATCGATACCTTTTGCTATATTATTCAATACTTGAATAATATTGATTCTTCTTGTGATATTTCTATATATATATATATATATATTTATGCTTTTATTAAGAGTCTGATTTTGTTCTTCCCAGATTACTGATAGTATCTGGTGTATATACATATGTGTTTATCTATCGATACCTTTTGCTATATTGTTCAGTATTGGAATGATATTAGTTCTTCTTGTGATATTTAAAATATATATATATATTCATGCTTACCCTTTTATTGGGCATTTATTTATTTTTTTTGGTATTCATAGATATTTATTATATTTAAGGAATATATATGTGTACATGTATTTGTTATCTTACTGGGAACATTTTGTACTTATTTCAATATAGTTACCAGCTCTGGAGTATCTTCTTGTTTCCCTTTTTTTATTTGGATCACCTGGGTTTCATACCTCATTGAACCTGGCTATCCGTTGTCTATCCGGATAAATTGTACCACCCCAGGTGTTGGTAAGTGAGTCTTTCAAATTAAATTTATTTCGGTACAATTTAATGGCGCCCGAACATTGGACTTTTGGTTCCACTTTTATTTGGTAATTTAGCTTCTTATGTTACATAGATTTTTTATATTCGCTCTTCTTTGTCTAATATCTTTCTTACCCTAGTAGTGGTTAGTTCCTATTTTTTTTCCTATATTTATTTAGTCTCGTTTCTTGTATAATTGTCATCATGTCTTCATTTGAGAAGTTGTCTACCGCACATAAACATAAACTTTTACTTTCTCGTAGGGGAACAGTGTTTGCCTTGGTCAGCGAGATTTATCAGGCGTCAAGAACATTGACAGCTGAAACTGCTTCTAAGTTTAGAACTAAATTTGATAGGTTGGTTAAGTCGGAAGCCGAATGGGCAGAAATCCGTGCAGCAATTGAGCTCTTTAATGTCTCATTAAATGATGATGAGGTTGGGAATTTCACCATCTCTATCTCAGCCGAAGAATGGTCTTTCTCTGATGCAGTAGATCAGGCAAAAGAGAATTATCTTGCCTTTGCGCAGACAGCAACTGTTCAACCTTTGAATAAAGGAGAAATTACTCATGTTACTCCGCTCAGTGATAACCTCCTCCCTCGTATCTCTATTCCTACATTCTCAGGGGAAACTGAGAAATTTGTGGAATTTCTGTCATTGTTCGAATCTGTCGTTGATAACAACAAAAATATCTCCGATATTGCAAAATTTCAATATTTAAGATCTTCATTATCTGGCGATGCACTTTCGGTCATCGCTGGAATTGATTTACTTCCCCAAAATTATGTCATTGCTTTGGAAGCCTTGAAAAATAGATATCAGAATAAGAGACGCTTGGCTAGTATATATTTCCGTAAGGTCACGGAGTTTTCTCCTCTGTCGAATGGTTCACATAAGGAACTTCAGCGGTTTTTAACCACCCATACTAATAGCTTTTGTGCTTTGGGAAAAGTTGGTATTCCTGATATTAAGGACTTCATGAAATTGCAATTGGCTTTGACGAACCTAGATCCTGGTAGTCGCCGTGCATTTGAAGATAAATATTCATCTACTTCTTTTCCGTCATACGATGATTTAATTAAATTTATAACCAGTCGCAGTCGGACAGCAGAGTTGATGTCTGAAGAAGTTCGACCCGCCAAGAAGTCTGACAGTTCAGCTGGCAATAAGAAGAGGATTACCTCTCCGACGTACCGGTTATATACAGTAGAGGACAACTCATCCTCTCCATCGGAGGAGAATAAAAGCCTGAAGGTATCTTATTGCTCCCCTGTTCTAGCTTGTCCTGTTGCACCTCGCCCACATCAAGATAGAGCTCCACCACCGGTTCGAAGGAAAGCTCCACTGCAATGCTGGAATTGTAAAGGACCTCATGTATATCGTAAATGCACTTTGCCTCGATCACGATTTTGTTTTAGGTGTGGACATTCTGGAGTAACAAAAATTAATTGTCCCAAGTGTAAACCGGGAATCCCAGGTGGTTCAGCCCCCAGAGTAGTTTCAGTAGAAGCAGTTGGCCCAGCTGATTTATGGTATGATTTGAAGATGAAGGGGGTGAAGAGTCAGCCTCATAACCACCCTGAATGGATGGTTCGTCAAGAACGTCTGTACTATTATCGAAAAGATGCCAAGAAGAATGGAATGGATCGAGAAGAACCTGAAGCTTGGAAGTTAGTCGTGCCCTCGTACCAAAGGAACAAGGTTATGGAGGAGAACCATGCAGCTACACAAGCAGGACACCCTGGTATTGCCAAGACCTATTGGCGCGTTACACAATCATATTACTGGCCTGGTATGTATGATGATATTTCACGTTTTGTTCGTCGTTGCGAAGTTTGTCAAAGAGTGAAAGCCAATAATCAGCCCAGTAGAGGATGGATGCAGCATCGGCATATCCAAGCCCCTTGGGATTGCGTCAGCTTTGACATAATGGGCCCTTATCCTCGTAGTGCTCAAGGATTTACCCACCTTTTGGTGTTTCAAGATGTTTTCACACGTTGGGTGGAGTTGGTCCCCTTAAGGAATACCTCTGCTGCTTTGGTTGCTGAAAAGTTTAGAAATGTCATCCTTAACCGTTTTGGTTGTCCCAGAGTCATCATCACCGACAATGGTACTAATCTCGTAAGCAAATGTATTGGTAAGATCACCGAGTCTTGCGGTATCTATCATCACCACACACCTTTCTATCATTCCCAAGCCAATCCTGTTGAGAGGTCTAATCGTAACATTAAACAGATCATCACTTCTTACTTGCAGGGATCTCACAAGAACTGGGATAAGTTCATTGGCGAAATCCAGTTTGCGCTCAATTCCGTTTGCCAAGAGTCCACCAAGTTCTCTCCGGCTTTCCTCAATTATGGTCGGGAACTCCGCATGGCTAATAGCCCCCGTTTTACTGGTCATGACCATGATATTGATCTGAATCAGGATGTTAGTCCAGCCAAGGAAAGATGGGTTCAACGTATGAAGAAAATGAAGGAGATCTTCCACGCTGTAGAAGAAAATGTGGTGAAAGCCCAAGATACACAGATGAACCGTTACAACCTTAGACGAAGGGAAGAGACCTTCAAGCCTGGAGATCAAGTCCTCAGGAAGAGCTTTCCGCAATCCTCTAAACCCAATTCGTTCTGTGCCAAGCTAGTGCCCAAGTTTATTGGTCCTTTCAAGGTCACCCGTGTTAGCCCAGCTGGAGTCTGTTGGTTGGAAGATGAGAAAGGATCACAAGCAGGGAAATGGCATGCTCGTAACCTCAAACCCTACAATTGTTGATAATTTCTGGCAGTCCTCCCTCTAAGGAAGGGGGTATTGTGACGTGGTGCCCTGCGGGGAGTGAGAACCTGCTTTCTCTACCTCTTTGGACTGATAACATTTCACGTTTTATATTTTATTTGGAATTCGCACCACTTGTAAATGTTTACTATCCACAAAAGATAGTCAATTTTCTTCTCCATTTTGGATGTAACAGTTTCGTATATAATTTAAGATTTTTATTCTTCTGTTTTTTTCCCCCGTGGTCGGTAGGCCTTGGAGGAGTGGCGTCGGTTCTAGGGGGAGTCTGGGAGAAAATGGCGTAGGTAGACGCTCGTGCCAGGGAAGAAAAGTTTTTTTTTGGTTGCAAGTATGAGGTTTCCAGCTTTTAAGGAGGGACTGAGGCGTCCTTTTTGTTAATAATGAAACTGAAGATCCAGTAGCACGAAGAGGCGGCATTTGTCTTCTCCGTTTATCGTTGGCTGAACATGTGATTGGAACTCCATGTGGTAGGCTTTTAGAGCATATTGTGGGACAAATGAGTGAGTAACCCATACATTTTATCTTCTGCTGGACACCAGGCTCCACGTTTTGTTTATCTCCAGGCCTCATTTAAAATTTTGTCGTTCAAGTACTGCCATGAGTGCAAGTAACTATATTGTGTATAACTTAGAAATTTGGGAAAAGTTAAGTTCACTATCGCTAAATGAGTTATTGGCAATGCCAGATTACCAAAATTTTGTGTTGTAATTTGATATTGGTGGCTATGCCAGGTTTTGGAATTGTACATGTAGTTGCAATTCAATAATTCTTCACTATGTGTTTACTATGCCAATTTATTGGATAGTTATGGACTTCAGTTATTATTAAGATTTTATTCAAAGTCTATATTTTTGCTTCTTCCCACATTAATGATTATACCTGGTGTATGTATATATATATATATATATTTATGTTTTATCGAGAGTCCAATTGTTGGCTTCTTCCCAGATTACTGATAGTATCTGGTGTATATGCATATATGTTTATCTATCGATATCTTTTACTATATTATTCAGTATTTGAGTGATATTCCTTCTTGTGATATTTCTATATATATATGTATGTATATTTATGCTTTTATTATGAGTCTAATTTTGTTCTTCCCAGATTACTGGTAGTATCTGGTGTATATGCATATATGTTTATCTATCGATATCTTTTACTATATTATTCAATATTTGAGTGATATTTCTATATATATATGTATATATATTTATGCTTTTATTATGAGTCTAATTTTGTTCTTCCCAGATTACTGATAGTATCTGGTGTATATGCATATATGTTTATCTATCGATACCTTTTGCTATATTATTCAATACTTGAATAATATTGATTCTTCTTGTGATATTTCTATATATATATATATATATATTTATGCTTTTATTAAGAGTCTGATTTTGTTCTTCCCAGATTACTGATAGTATCTGGTGTATATACATATGTGTTTATCTATCGATACCTTTTGCTATATTGTTCAGTATTGGAATGATATTAGTTCTTCTTGTGATATTTAAAATATATATATATTCATGCTTACCCTTTTATTGGGCATTTATTTATTTTTTTTGGTATTCATAGATATTTATTATATTTAAGGAATATATATGTGTACATGTATTTGTTATCTTACTGGGAACATTTTGTACTTATTTCAATATAGTTACCAGCTCTGGAGTATCTTCTTGTTTCCCTTTTTTTATTTGGATCACCTGGGTTTCATACCTCATTGAACCTGGCTATCCGTTGTCTATCCGGATAAATTGTACCACCCCAGGTGTTGGTAAGTGAGTCTTTCAAATTAAATTTATTTCGGTACAAGTTCTTATACAAAAACTTACCCAAGACCTCACAAAATTGTAAAGGCATGCTTCGTATCAAAACATTTGAAGTTTGGTCCTTCAAAAGCGACTCTACAGGCAGAGTCATCGTTTCGTTGTGTTTATTTGGAGCAAGTCAGTAAGGTTTTCTAAGGTTTAAAAGTAGGCCGGAGTGTTACGTGAGGAACTTTATTTTAAAATCTTAATAAAAAAAAATTTACTTCCCAGACTGAGATTATTTATTGAGGCATGTTTTGGGTCTATAAAGGTTATTTCAGTGACTGCTGCCATTTTCAAAGTATAGTTTCTTGAAATGGCTTTTCAGCCCGAAGGGTGTATATTAAAGTTTCAGACCGGCCGCACTCCATGAATTCATAAAGCGGTTCTAGAAGTGATAGAGGGGCACTTCTGTTTGCATAATATACACCTAAAGGAGAAAGGTGGGGAATTCAAAACCTGAAGATTTCTGCCTCTTTCAGACCTTAAATAAATACATTATTTGTTCTCATAAATTTAAAATTATTTAATGAAGGTTTTGCAAAAGTGATATTTTGTGAGTCAAAATGTTAACTTGTGCCCTTTGAAAATAGAAACTCAGAAATACTCTGAAAGAAAACTATTATGAAAGAACACGGCTAAAATTCATTAACATGCAATTTCTTAACTACCTCTAAAATCAGAGACATAAATTCCTTTTGAAATTATTTAGTAAAATGTCGAAGAAAAGAGGCAATCGCAACGTCGAGAGGGCTGAACCTAATAACAATGTATATTACAAAAGTGTAAACTAACTAACTTTTTTTTTAAATTTTCATTTTACAATAGTGTGCTCTGTTTTAGTTATTGTTTAATACATTTATTTAAACTCCCGACCATATTTGTTAGAAAAATGTTAAAATAAGAATAGTTGACGGGCTCAGAAGTCAAGAGGTCTAAGTGACATTTTTGAAAAAAAATGAGTTAGATACAGGAATGGGTCGTGAACACCGTAATCTTTTGGGCGGTAAAAAGATATGTTCTCTGGAGTATAGTCGCTTGTAATATTAACTCCAGAAGGAAATTAAGGAAATTAAGTGGGGATTCTAAAATTATTTCAATCATAAACCGGATGATGTACCTATTATGTATCATCGATAATAAACAGCTAAGGACCTGAGGATTCGCTAGTATGATCGGAACTGTAAAAATCTAGTTTTCGCTACTACAAGATATGTTCGACTTTGACTCCAATTTCCTCAAAACATTCAGTATTTACTTACAAGGGGAGTACACAGTGGTGGGGTCACCAATTTGGCCCATTTTTTCTGGTGATTCTGCATCGAAAAATAGTCGGCAAGTGTCCGAGCGTTCCGTCCAGTGCGCCTTAGGAGCCAAGAAATAGAATAAAATGCTATCGTGTTTAGGAAATGATATTGACACGATTCTTTCACCAATTCATTTGCTTTGTAGAGTAGATTAAAGAAAAAATACAATTGTTAAGCAATAATTTATATTTCCTCACATTAATTCAAAAAAGTGCTCACGTTCTCAATTAAACTCGTATTACACATTTTTTACACCCTAAATAATATCATATTTATAATCAGCACGACAAGAAACCCTAATGTGGTAAATATCATCGAAAACAAAAAAAATAATGTTTCCCAGTTAGGAAGAGACTAAAAATTTGTAAGCGAAAAAGTAACGTGACGTTCTAAAATTCAATATCTCCCCTAGAGATAATCCGATTTTTACACCCTTGAGACCTCTCGAGTCCTCAAATATTATTATTATTACTAAAAAAATAAAAAATAGTTATTATATCCATTCATATTCTGCTTCTGAGATTATGTTCCCCAGGCAGCATTGATGTTTCCCAGGTGCGTTGTATGGTTGATCAAGTACTT